>SKCR01014210.1:0-96724 GCA_019454045.1 Zanthoxylum bungeanum | reverse complement strand
CAAATAAACATGTTTTAAGCATACTTAAACATCCAATTAATTAAAACATGCTCAAACACATTTTACCCAATTTCAAGTTACATGTTCAACCTAAAGAATTGGGGAAATTGATCCAATCCAATTTTCTTGAAATTGATCATGCAAACTTCAATTAATCAACATACAAGCATACTTAATCAACCAATTCAACCAAATCATGCTTCAATTGATTTTGTCCAAATAAAGTTTTGACCAAAATTTAGGGAAAATTGAATCCAATCCAATTTCATGAAATTGATCATGCACAATCTCAATTAAACATCACCAAGCATGCTTAAACAATCAATTTAACCCAAAACAAGTCAAAATCGATTTGCCCAAAATAAACCCTAACTTTTTTCATGCTTGATAATAGCTCTGATACCATTGTAGGAGTTAATATATGTCCCAAGATCAACAAATCAAGCATAAAAAAAAACGCATATGAACACATCAAAGGAGGTGCGGAATCATAACTCACATTGAACGGTTTTGATGAAATGAACACAAGTTGCGTTTTTGCTTCCTCAAGCTCACGGCAACAGCTCTCCAAGGCAGTGGGCTGCTCGGTTTGGACTGGTTTGGTTCCTCCAAGAATCGGCCATGCATGGACTCCATTGAAGCTCAAAGCTTCAAGCTCCAAAAATTAAATCCAAGCTCATGAAGACACTTCCCTATCACCTATGTATCACTCATGGTGTGCTAGCACTAAGTCTTCTTCAATTTGCTTTCAAAAATTTCGGTGAAACCAGAAAAATCAAGAAGAAAATCGGTAGTGAAGCCGTGAAGAAGATGAGAGAGAAAAGAGAGGGAAAATGAGAAATCGTATCCTTGCATGTAAGAGAGAGAAAAGATTTTAATATATATATTTTTATTTCCTTTACCAAGTAAATTAAATAAAAGATATATATAACTTTTTTTTCAAAAGTCAAAAAATAAAAAGCAATAAAGCTTTCATCATTTCAACTTTTTACTTTAAGTCACATCACATCACTTTAATAAAGTGACATGTTGTCAAGTCACATCACTCAAAGTGACAATTGATTTGACGCATGATGTGACAAACGATTTGACGCTTGATGTGACTCGCGTGCCGCGCTCGAATTCGAAATGCGAATGCGCTCGCAATCACTCTCGGGCTCGGGTTCGCTAATTCCAAATTAACGAATTTTCCGTCGCGTCGTAATTAAATGATTACGCCTAGCGAAATCACTATTCATGTCGCTAACGAATTAATTCTAAATTAATTCATTCGCCCGAATTAAAATCTAATTTTAATTCCGCGTCAAAATCCAATTTCGATTAATATATCGAATATATTAATTTTACCGATTAATTCCAAATTAATCGTTCTCTCTCTTTAACTATATTTTATCCGAGATAAAATATCTCCACAATTAATCCCAGATTAATTTTCTCCCTCATCGAATTAATCCCAGATTAATTCTATCTCTTTCTTCTAATTAATCCCAGATTAATCAAAGTGCGAGTCATACGTCATCGGTGAATCTTCAGGAACCGACCCATGAGATCTCCGGATATGTTGGCAGTAAATACGATCGTCGGATAATCCGAACACGTAAGTACCTCGTACTACGTTTATACCGATTTACAAGACAAGGTTGGCTTCTAGTAAAGCGCCATGCCTACCCATTCTCCAGAAATTTCTTACAGGAATATATAGATCTGTATCAAGCGTAGTATACCGTAGTATTGTGTATATTGGCCCAGTATCGGATAGTCACGTGCTAGGGCTGGGGCTGGATAAGTGTCTGCCCCGTCCGAAGCACATGTCGGATGTCTGGTAACATAGTCTCTATAATCGGTATTTATGATCTGGTCACAATATCCCGATGGTTGCGCAACACTTAAGAGCACTAGTACCGTATCCTGCGTGACATCATCTCCAATATAACTGAAGTGATACTTCCGTCTTGACATCACACCCAATACACTACGACTCTCTGATAAACCCAGAAATGGTGTACACAGAACCGGTTAAAGCCCTGTACCACCAAGACCAAAGTCTACTGATTATCGCAAGTATTAGCGATGCAAGTCTCAGGTTGAGACTATACACACCTACCTTGATTTCGGCCTCCCATAGACACATAGTCATAATACCAATGGGATTCCGAGGGGTCTATCCATAGCGAAGCTGTTTCCCGTACCATCGGTGAAACACGACCTCCTATCGCACTTGCATAAGTATCCAATACTTATAAATATGAGAACTATGCCGTTGTGCCCTCACAACACGCACAAGTGCAATACTAGCCTATTCCGCATTATCGATGTCTAGTCTCGATAATACTCCGGCTAGGGATATTTAATGATTAATCCTTCGTGGACTGATACTGTCTCATATCATCTCAATCCAGGAACTAATCATATGGACCTCTCTTCATTTATACATTTTAGTGATTTAATCACAAATGATGAGAGTGCAATTTCCTTGTCACATAGTTAATTTGTACAACAACACCGTGATCTGTACAAATAGTGACGCTATGGGTCATATTATCCAACAATAACTGCATCCGCCTTAGGCATGAAATCCAAAACCTCATTGATGCCCATAAAATACCCAACCCGAAAAAAGAACAAGCCAACATACACAGAAAACCTCCACCTACCCACATTATTGACTCCGGCCTACCCGAAAATCTTGTCTTCCCAACCCACAACTACCAAACTTCTTGCACGGGGATACGAGGCAACAGTGGTAAAAGTGAAATAAAGCAAATGGAGGATCTTTGGGAAAACTTCTCAAACAGTGATGAGACGGGGGTTGCAAAAGGGAAAAGTGAATGGGAAGAAGAACTACTGTACCTGGAGAAATTGATGGTTGAAGGAAATAAGAAAGCAAGGGAAAATAAAGTTGCAATTTATGGAGATATTTGTCTCCCAGATCTTATTCAGTTGTGATCCAGCATTTATTAATAGAGACATTGATTTTGTCTATTTGTTCGAACATTTCCTTAATGATAATAAAGATGTTCATTTCGTTAACTTGCCTGAGTCTCTGCAACATAAGTATATTGGACAAAAGTATTCAACCTTGATTCCATGACATTCAGTGACACTCAGAACACGGTACATTTTTGGAAGAAGCAAACAGAAAAGACAGGATAGCCATTCAGTAATGGGAAACGGGACAGTGAGACTGTCAAATTTAGAGGAGAATGAGTTCACCGAACTGATCGAAACGGACAGTTGAAACAATACTTTTCTTGAGGAAGAAAAGACCGAGCAGTCACCAAGGGAATTGGCGGAAGACCTAACCCGACGGGATAAGAAACACATGCATGCATGCATACACGTAACCCATTTTGCATCCATTTTGTGTTTGTTTTGTTTTGTGTTCACAGGTTTTGAAGAAGAAAAGAGAAAGCGACAAAGACAAGCTATTCAGAAATAACGAAAGCACAATATCAGA
This sequence comes from Zanthoxylum bungeanum, assembly GCA_019454045.1. NCBI lineage: Eukaryota > Viridiplantae > Streptophyta > Magnoliopsida > Sapindales > Rutaceae > Zanthoxylum > Zanthoxylum bungeanum. Next base: position 93,267 of record SKCR01014210.1, on the reverse strand, counting down.
TTCGGGTAATAATCTAAGGGTTGAGGCCCACATTGGTGTTAGATTCAGGTATTTATTTGAGGGTTGAGACCCACATTGATGTTGGTATTGAGGAAGAATCCCAGGGTTGAGGCCTACATGAGTTTGAGTTTCGGGAATGGATCTCGGGGGGGTGAAGCCCATATTATCAGAAGATGACGAAAGAATTCTGCGGAATGAGAAAAATAATAATAATAATAATAAGAGAGAGAAATCTTTGATAGTTAGACATATGTCCAGTGATGACATTGTTTGTTGTAGGGAGAAGCTTGAGAAACGATAAGTGCGAGACGTGCTCTCGTCCGGTATTCTGAATAGATTGATCTCAGTTGGACTCGCGAGCACTTGATTATGGGATCTCAACAGTGGAAACCTGAGTGGTTGGCAAGATGACTAGCCGAAGGGATGATGGATCGGTGAATGACCGTTTGCCTGGATGTCCACCCTGGTTTACTTATGCTACGATATATGATATGGTTGGAAGCAAAGAAAGTCTCTAAAAAGATGAGAAAAATAGACCGCCTATAACCGATAAGCGTGAAGCTACCCATGGGCGAGTATTAGGACCACTATGAGGAGAAATGCTACATTAGAGGGTAGGTGTGTCAAAAAAAAAAAAAACGATGATAAGAAAGAGACAAAAAAAGAAAGAGAAGACCATATCATGTTGAGTATGCCGAAGTAATCACAGAAAGTGATCAAGACATCTAGATTGGCTAGATCCACTGGTCCGATTCTCCGAAGCAAAATCATCAAGTTGGCTAACTTAAGGAAAATGCTGTGAAAGAACCTTTGCACACACACACTAGGAGTCTAGATCAGACCACCTATTCAGACGATTGACGTGAATCATTCGTTGAGACGAATATATGTCTAGCTATCAAGATTATCTCGCGAGAGACAATACAATATGTTGGAATGGAACATCAGTGGTTCTGCCGGGTATGGCATTCTGGGGGCGAGGCCCATATCAGTAGCAGTTTGGGACGAGGTCCACATCAGTATCAGTTTGGGGCGAGGCCCATATCAGTATCAAGTTTGGGGCGAGGCCCACATATGTGTTAGTAGGGGGCGAGGCCCATATCAGTATCAGCATGGGGGCGAGGCCCATATCAGTATTAGTTTTGGAGGCGAGGCTCATATCAGTAGCATTTTGGGACGAGGTCCACATCAATATCAGTCTGGGGCGAGGCCCATATCAGTACCGGTTTAGGGCGAGGCCCACATCTACATCAGTATCAGTTGTGGGATGAGTCCCCAGGCCGAGGCCCACGTCATCATCAGTATCAGTTGTAGGGGTGAGGCCCAAGGTCGAGGCCCACATCAGCATCAGTTTCAGAGATTGGTCTCAAGGCCGAGACCCACGTCACATCACTATCAGTTTTGGAAGAGAGGCCCACATCAGCATCAGTTTCAGAGATGGGTCTCAAGACCGAGGCCTACGTACATCAGTATCAGTTGTAGGGATGAGTCCCAGGGTTGAGGCCCACATTCCACATCTACATCAGTATCAGTTGCAGAGATGAGTCCCGAGGGCGAGGCCCACATCAGCATTAGTATCAGTTTCGGGGATAAGTCCCAGGGTTGAGACCCACCCCAGGTACAGTATCAAGTTTTGGGGGACGAGTCCCATGGTCGAGGCCTATATCATCATCTTCAAAAGTTTGGGGATGCATCCTAGGGTTGAGACCCACATCATCGTAAGTATATTCCATTTTGGCGATGCGTCACCGGGCCGAGGCCCATTTAGTCAGCGGTATTAGGATGCGTCCCAGGGTCGAGGCCCCCGTTGTCGGTTGCAGCTATCGGGATGCGTCCCAGGGTCGTGGACCCACTACATCATATTTTGGGGATGCGTCCCCGGGCCGAGGCCCATTTTGTCAACGGTATTGGGATGTGTCCCAGGGTCGAGGCCCCCGTTGTCGGTTACAGTTATTGGGATGCGTCCCAGGGTCGTGGACCCACTGCATCAGTTTGGGGATGCGTCCCCGGGCCGAGGCCCATTTTGTCAGCGGTATTGGGATGCGTCCCAGGGTCGAGGCCCCCGTTGTCGGTTGCAACTATCGGGATGCGTCCCAGGGTCGTGGGCCCACTTCATCAGTTTGGGGATGCGTCCCCGGGCCGAGGCCCATTTGGTCAGCGGTATTGGGATGCGTCCCAGGGTCGAGGCCCCCGTTGTCGGTTGCAGTTATTGGGATGCGTCCCAGGGTCGTGGACCCACTGCATCAGTTTGGGGATGCGTCCCCGGGCCGAGGCCCGAATTGTCAGCGGTATTGGGATGCGTCCCAGGGTCGAGACCCCCGTTGTCGGTTGTAATTATTGGGATGTGTCCCAGGATCGAGGTCCACTGCATCATCAGCTCGGCGGAGTAGCAGGCAAGTCAGGTGGCAGCTGGCAAGCCAGGTAAGTAAAAATGCATTGCATAACTTTGATAGGATTGTTCAAAGTCACACACTGCACAAGTCCCATCAAAGTGGGGGCGACTGTAGACATTGCATTTTTGCATGTGAAACCCAATGATGAGTCTCAGTTGGAGGCACTACTTTTTTAGTCGAGGAAGTTGCGGGAAACGATCGTCGGAAGGAAATCAGCATTTTGTTAGTTTTTATTCGCTGGATTAGCTTCGAGTTCGCTTGTTGGACCTCCGTGTTAAAACACATGTCACAAATTAAAAATAACTAAAACATTTAAAACACATGTCACAAATTTTAATTGAAACCAATTGAAATTAAATTAAAGTTAAAACGAAACCAATTAATTAAATTAAAATTGAAAATTTAATAACTAATTTAAAATTAAACCAAATTTAAATAATTCACTTCCAAATTAAAATACATCAAAACACCTAGCCAAGCCCGCCCACCTAACCAAGGCCCACACGCCCATAAGCCCCCTAATACACACCCAAATTAAATAATTATTAATTAAATTAAAACATTAACTAAATAAAATATTAATTAATTAAATAAATAAATCAAATATTTACCAAACATAAAATAAGTACATGCATAATATAAACTAATCAAATATAATCATTCCTAACTAAATAATATATTTACCAATCTAAAATATTTGACTTCCTAATCAACACCAATCTAATATTACAACTTCCTAATTTAAAATATTTTGTCCCCCCTCAATCTTGTGTACACCATTCTTGAAACTCCTAAATTAGAAACCAAAGATCCCTTCCTTGTGAGACAAGGAGAAACCCTAGCTTATCACTGTAAAAACAACAACATGTTTGGCTGGTCTCCCCCTCTCGCATGACTCCCCCCCTTTACCATCAACGCAAAGCACTCACGCTTCTGCCTTAAAACCTTCAGCAGCCCTCTCTTTTATTTTGAAAACACACCACACTGCCCATGCACAGACCAGCCACGTTCACACCTCAACAAAACAAGCCACATGCCCTTGCTTTCACCAGCCAATAACCTGTTCACGCCACTCACCTTTAAAACAGCCTGCCTCACGGATCAAGCACATTGCCACACGCCCTCACGTTCTCTGCCCTCCCATTAACGCCCTGTATCCAACAGCCCATCGCCACAACAAATAGCCAAAACAACTCCATCATTTCACGTCAAATATTGCCCCCTGGAACTGCTCACTGTTTCACCAAAAATCACCCTTCAAACAGCCCCTATAAACTGCTCAAAACAGTGACCAGAAACTGCTCCCGAAACCCTTCCAAAACAGCAGCCCTTTACCCTCCAAAAACGCAAAAACGCATAAAACAGTCCCCAAACAGTGAACAAACACACCTGAACAGTGACCAGAAAACTGCAAAAAAAACAGCAGCAAAACAGTGGCAAAACAGGACGAAAACAGCAGTCCGAGCAGTGAAAACAGCGAGAAAAAAAAAAGTGAACCAGCGAACCAGAAAAGTTGCGGAGTGATAGCCCTTCCGACGGTTGTAAATGCGAGTCTGGAAGACGACTTAAAAGGTTAGACCTGAGGGTTCCTTTCACACTTGTTCTTTTTTATTTGATTTTTATTGATTCTTTTAATTGTGTTTTAATTATTTATTGAATATTGTTTGCATGTGATGTGTGTTGTGGGCATTGATTAAAACGGAAAATACGTCGTCTCTCGTGGTATATAGGATGGAAACCCAGACGTAAATTTCGTAGCCGATTCCGAATGGATGGTAGTGCGGTCTGTACTTGGGATACAACTCCACGTACCACTTGAGTAAACGGCGCATATTTCGCTTTATGTTATTTTGATTATTCGCACTTTATTATTCCGTCTTTTAATTTCCGCATGTTATTTATTTATGTTATGATGCGATCGAGCGCATGGGCTTAGTGAGTTAGTCCAAAGGTCCTCTCTTTGAGAGACAAAGAGCCTAAAAGGCCACCTTTGTGACACTACTTCGCCGCGCCAGACGAAGTGTGTTTGGGTTGAATGTACGTTCAATCGGGCATACGAAGTCCTACACTTTTATTGTCTTTATTTCATGTATTGTGATGTGACGCGCATGGGCTTAGTATGTTGATCTAAAGGTCCTCTCTTTGAGAGACAAAGAGCCCCAAAAGGCCACCTTTGCGACAGTACTTCGCCGCGCCCCTTTATTTTGTTGTTTAGTATGACGTCTTCTTACATGACCATGCATCATATCACATTGCGTATTGGCTTAGTATGTTGGTCTAAAGGTCCTCTCTTTGAGAGACAAAGAGCCTAAAAGGCCACCTTTACGACAGTACTTTGTCGCGCCTCTTTTATTTAGTTATTCGCTTCATAACGTCTTTTCGAAAATTCATGCATCATATTGCATTGCGCATGGGCTTATCAAGTGAGATTAAGGGTCCTCCACTTTGAGGGGTGAAAATGCTTGAAAGCTACCTTTGCTACAATGATTTGCCGCGCCCCTTAATCTGTTGTTATGTACGAGAAGTCATATATTCATCTGTTCATGTATGTGTCATATTGTTTACTGCATTTTGGAGGTCACTGCTTTAACCCCGTTCGAACGCGTTCCGAAACGCCGCACGAATGCATGTTTTCTATCTGTTTACCGTTCGAACGCATTATCAAACGCTATACGGATGCGAACCTTCTGTTTACCGTTCGAACGCGTTTACGAACGCTACACGAACGCGAATACACTGAATTGAGTCATTTTCATCACATGTGCGCCTGTGTCTATATCTATCTTCTTTTGCACCACGTCATAGCATGCTCACTTTAATGCCTAATTGCATCCCTAAGCATCTTTTTGCATTATGTACTTAGTTGACTCTTTTATTTGTGCATGGACATGTAATGGCTATTTGTTTATGATATGTCTATGGAATCACATGTTCGCCATTATTTGATTCGCCTTTATGTGCGCTTGCATGGTTAGTGTGTGTTTGTGTTTTCATGAATATAATATGCCAATAAAGTTGTATGTTCGTTGCTACTTTGATGTACTTTCAAGCATGCAATCTTAGACGTGAAATATATGCAAATTTAGGCGTAAGTTTTATCTTTGTGCATATGGATTTATAAGCATGATACTCTTGTAAATAAGTGTTACTTAAGCTTGATTGAATTGTTACATAAATCCTTTTATTACAAGTGACATAAGTAAGGGACCATTCCGAACCCAACGGTTTGAGGTCTTCCCTTGCGAGGGGTGAGAGCGGCCTTAAATCTCATTTTCCCGGTTCACACCGGGTGGCGACTCCATCATTCTCCGGTTTAGTCCCCCGTGGCTACTCCGTACTCCCGACCGGGCCGCGAGCCCGGGACAGTATGCGTCGTCTAGTTTCTGTGTCCTACAACTACCTCTCCAGTATCCAATCCTCGAGAATGTCCTTAAATTCCATAGACAGGTTAGTAAGAACTCCAAAATTACTTGAATCTTCTTCCTAGTATAAAGTAACCAAAATTCATGTTTTAGTTAAGGATTCTTTGGTAATAATCCTTGTTTGTTAAGCTGGAGTTCAAGACGAGTTGAGAGAACAGATAGTAAATTTCTAAGAATAGTTACCCAATGGAGTGAGAAAAGAAAGTTATAAGAAGTAAGGAAGAATGTATAGATGTTTAAACAACCAGAGACAAAGAAAAGTAAAGAGACAAAATAAGATAGTAAAGTTTTAAGGATACCTACCCATGGAAGTAGAAATGGAAAGAAAAACTAAAAAGAAAGGTAAATGATAAAATATAGCTGCTTAAGTAATCAGAAGATATTAGAGGTAAAGATATAAAAACATATGAATAAGAAGAACATAACCTTTAGTACTAAAGAAAAAGAATAGAATAAGCCCGAGTAAGAGAAAAATCTAGGTACGGTTCCTTCATTTTCTCGTAAAATTCTTTCTTTTACAGTAAGACTACTCCTCTCATCAGAAAAATTTCTTCAAGTAAATCCAATAGTCATGAATACCTCTTATAGATAGCAAATTCCCTGAGTAATGAAGAATATACATGAATATAAAAGAAGCAAGAAATCACGATGAGAAGTGGGAGTTTCAATAGATAAGAGATGCCAAGAGGATGAAAGTGTACAGAGATCCTAGATCCCCGAACCCAGGCTCGTAAGTAAGTAAAAGAAAGATGAAAGTAGAGATGATTAAATTACTCTACCCAAAAACCCGATATAAATACGACACTAAACTACATAGATTCGTAGCCCTCAGTAATACCGGTTAAGGAAGTTGTCTCGACGGAGTCTATCTCATACATACCTTATATGAGTAATGGACTCTATCAGGACATGAAGTACCTGAACAAGGATCACGATATCCATCGAGATGTAGAGGCTTGCCTCATCCTTTCCCAGTTTAGATAAAGGCAACCGTAAGAAAATCCGACGAGCATCTATTCTAAAAATAGAAACAGAAGACATGAGAAGATAAATCATCCAGAAAAAGACCTAGAAGCCTCCGAAGTTAGAAATGAGAGAACCCAGTATAGTCCAAAGAATAGACCAACCATAATAGAACTCATAAATCAGACCAATATCAATAGGAACCCACGTGAGTTTAAAAGAAGACAGACCTATGAGATTGGAGGTACTCGGGAGTTAACAAGAATACCAACACGAACAAATAAACATTAAATGGAATAGTCGTAGCTGATAGCAAGAGAAGAAAGTAAAGACCTAGAAAATAACCAATGAGAATAAACCATCACCAGTCACAGTAGTACATCATAAAGCCAAGAGATAAAATAAGGAAATACAAAGCAGTAAGAAAGACCAATATCTATAGTAGCAGAGATAACATAATTTAAAGACAACAACGCAGATGGAAACCACAGCATAATTAAAGAAGGGTGTGAAAACATTAAGACTTAGAGTAGTCGGTGTAGACCCCAATAGAATGAGTGATGACTCTTCTGTCCAGTAACTCCGACCCCAGTAAGTGTGTAGACACCCAATTGGACTATTGTTGGACTTAAACAGTTAACATAAACTTGTACTTTCAGATCTTCGAGGAAATCGTGTATTCACCCCATATTTAGGGCCCTACGAGAGGATGATTAAGTAAATAAGAGCATTGGACAAGATAAACATATCATGTGGCAGCCAAACACAGAAGCTCAATAGGACCTAGATAAGAAACATGCGAAAGAATAGTCTGAATTCATGGTGAGTCGAGCCAAATATATGAATCATCATTGTATTGGAAATCCTTAAGGGAGTTAAGGCTCAAGAGCATAAGTGGACTAGGGAGAGCGATCCCCAGGAATATAGTAGATAACCCTTAAGGAATTTTATTGTACTACGCCGAAAGAAATAGATGGAGAGTAGTACCTAAACCAAAAGTTAGTAGAAATGTCTTAAGCAAATGAAGTTAGTAGAGTCTCCGAGAGAGTAAAGATGAGAAAAGTTCAAGGAACAAAGATAAGAAAGAAATCTATGTAACATGGTAAGTTTCTTAAGAAGGAATAACAAGAGGGAATATAATATATTTTTGAGAAAAAGTAACAACTTAAGGTAGTTAAGTAACATAGACGACATGGTAGAGTATCTTAGAGAACATGACTCTAGAGAAGGTCCATAAGAAATAATAGTATCACCAATAGTCAGAATGAGGATCAAGAGTGAAGTGAAGTAGGAAAATCGAGTAACATTAGAATTTTAGTACGAAAATTGACGCCAGATGGGTAAATATCATAGTTCCAGGCTTATAGAAAAACAGCAAGTACTGTTGGACAAAATGACCCATAGTGTCACTATTTGCACAGATCATTGTGTTGTTGTAGCAAATTAACTATGTGACAAGGAAATTGCACTCTCATCATTTGTGATTAGATCACCATAGATATATAAATGAAGAGAGGTCCCTATGATTAGTTCCTGGACTGAGAATGATATGAGACAGTATCAGTCCCCGAAGGATTAATCATTAAATATCCCTAGCCGGAGTATTATCGAGACTGGACATCGATAATGCGGAATAGGCTAGTATTGCACTTGTGTGCGTTGTGAGGGCACAACGACATAGTTCTCATATATATAAGTATTGGATACTTATGCAAGTGCGATACGAGGTCGTGTTTCACCGATGGTACGGGAAACAGCTTCGCTCTGGATAGACCCTTCGGAATCCCATTGGTATTATGACTATGTGTCTATGGGAGGCCGAAATCAAGGTAGGTGTGTATAGTCTTAACCTGAGACTTACATCGCTAATACTTACGATAATCGATAGACTTTGGTCTTGGTGGTACAGGCTTTAACCGGTTCTGCGTACACCACTTCTGGGTTTATCAGAGAGTCGTAGTGTATTGGATGTGATGTCAAGACGGAAGTATCACTCCAGTCATAGTGGAGATGATGTCACGCAGGATACGGTATTAGTGCTCTTAAGTGCTGCGCGGCCATCGGGATATTATGACAAGGTCATGTATATCCGATTATAGAGACTAGTTACCAGATATCCGACATGTGCTTCGTACGGGGCAGACACTTATCCAGCTCCAGGCCTAGCACGTGACTATCCGATACTGGGCCGATATGCACAATACAATAGTATACTACGCTTGATACAGATCTTAATATTCTTAAATGGATATGTCCGGAGAATTGGGTAGACTTGGTGCTTTGCTAGGAGTCGACCTTGTCTCGTAAATCGGTAAAACGTAGTACTTGGTACGTACGTGATTCGGATACTCCGACGACCGTATTTACTGCCAACTTATCCGGGGATCTCATGGGTCGCTTCCCGATAATCCACCGATGACGCACAACTCGCACTCTTGTATAATCTGGGATTATAATAGAAGAGAGAGAAAATTAATCTAGGATTAATTACGGAGATATTTTATCTAGGATAAAATATCGTCTAGAGAGAGATAATGATTAATTTGGAATTAATCGGTAAATTAATATATTCGATATATTAAACGAAATTAGATTTCGACGCGGAATTAAAATAGATTTTAATTCGGGCGAACGAATTAATTTAGAATTAATTCGTTAGCGACGTGAATAGTGAATTCGCTAGGCGTAATAATTTAATTATGACGCGACGGAAAAATCGTTAATTTAGAATTAGCGAACCCGAGCCCGAGTGTGATTGCGAGCGCATTCGTATTTCGAATTCGAGTGCGGCGACGCAAGTCACATCAAGCGTCAAATCAATCGTCACATCAAGCGTCAAATCAAAAGTCACTTTGAGTGATTGATTGATTGATTGATTGATGGATTTATGGATTGACTTGCATCACATCACTTTATTAAAGTGACATGTGAATAGTTGATGTAAGTTGGTGTAATAGTGTTTGGAGGGAAAAACTTTTACTTTTGATTTTATTTAAATCAATTAAGTAATTGGTTTTATTTATTTTCTTGGAAAATATATAAAGCTTTTTGGAAAAGCTTTTCACTCACCATTTACACAAATTTCTTCTCTCTCATTTCTCTCATTCTAGTCACGCCCAAAGTGAGAAAAACTCACTGGTTTGGAGCCATAAAATGGCGTGAGCTTTAGGGAAGCAAAAGTGGTTTTTCATGGTGAGAAATCAAGTGCTAGCACACTTACGAGTCTTGTGAAGGTGGTAGGGAGGTTCACCCATGAGCCGAGATCCGTTTGACGAAGCTTGGAGCTCCGTTTCTCAACTCAAAAATCTGTTTTTGGAGGCAGTGGACTGCTACCAGTGGGCGTGAATGGCAGTGGCTATTTGGGCTTGATTCGTCTCCAAATCGACTCAACCGATCGATGTAAGTATTCCGCTATCTTCGTTGGTGTATTCACGCATTATTTTCATTGCTTGTTTGATCTTGGGACCTAGATTCATACCAACAATGGCATCAAGAGCCTAGGTTCAAGCATGAAAAATGTAGGGCTTAAAATTTGGGTAAATTTTTGTTGAGCATGATTTGAATAAATTGATTGTTTAAGTATGCTTATAACATGTTTAATTTCATTTTGGTTGGACCAATTTGTTGAAAATTGATTTGGAATAATTTTCCCCAATTATTTCCTCTTGGCCGAATGTGTAATGAATTTTGGATTCTTGGAATTTTTTGATTTTGATTCATTTGATGAGTTGGAATCATTTAGGTTGATGTTAATTTGAATAGAATTGGATTGGATTTCGAATTGGACAAAAACCCCAAAATCCTTGTGTTGGCCGAATGGAATTATTGCCCTAATGTCTTGGTAATTTTGATTTTGTGACATTGGATGTGTATGAAATCAAATTGGATGGTGATTTAATGTCGATTGTGGGTTCGATTGGATTGAAACCAAATCGGACACAAAATCCTTCCTTGGCCGAGACTAAAGAAGCATGTAAATGGGTTTGATTTTTCAATTTGTGTGTTGGACATATAATAATGAATTGAGTATGATTAATTGGACTAATTTAGTGTTTTGGAAATGTTGATTTAGTTGATTAATCATATAATGCACTTTAGGTAATTAAATTGCGGAATTGGATTCATGAAATTTAATTATTTAGGCTTAAATTGGATTTGGGCTTCTAATGTTGTAATTGGGCCTATTGGGCTTGATTTTATCAAGTTGGGTTTAGGCCAAATGGATTGGATCCAATTGGGCCCAAAACCTTAACCATAAAGCCCAAATGCGACTAATGAACCTTTAAAGTTCAATTGGGTCTAATGGGCCAAGATTGATTTATGGGCTTATGGGGTTAATCCCGGATTGGACTTTGGTTATCGGTTTGACCCGAGTTGACCAAAAGTCCACGCCTTAAGAAATCAATTAAAAGCCCATTGGACTTTAATTGAATTGACGTTGGACGTTAATCGGTCTTTGAGACGCGTTACGATTAAATTTGGAATTTAAATCGTAAAAGGTTTATTAATAAAGTGTAATATTTAATTTGTAATTGAATATTGAATTAGTATTAAATACATGTTAAATTAGATTTAATGATGTAGTTTAATTTAATTCAAGAATTCGTACTTTTAGTACTTGTTCGCAAAAACGAGTTTGACTCGAACAAAATCAAATCGTTGTTTGAACATTGGATGATCACTTAATTATCAGATTAATTAATTTGATTAGATTGATTGATAGCATGCTTATATGTGTGAATACGTGGTTGTATTGAATGAATAATGTATATCGGATGGATATTAGATGGGTGGGCAATTTTAGAAATTGTTGTAATAAATTCGATTTATTAAATTGGACCTGCGTGTCCAGCCTTATCACCTTCATTCTCTTTGTATTCTCTTCTCACCTATTCCCCTCCATGTAAATGAGGTTTCTTTAGAAGTGTAGTGTAACGGGTAGAAGTAATACAAGTGCTAGCTTGAGTGAGAAAGGGAGAGATTTGATCTAGGATCAATGTGTTAAGTATCCATCCGCATATCATTATTATTTATTTTCATACTCGCTTTATTATGTATTTAGAATGCATGTTTAAGGGTGTATGATGATGAGACCTTAACAAAGATAATTAAATTGGTAGCCAATTTGCACGCGAAAAACCCTCGTTAAATATCAAGCGTTTATTTTCCTTCCATTGAGTGATTCTTACTCAAGATCCGAGATTGGCAGGGGTTGTTGGCCAAAGTCAAGCCCTTGTCCGTCAAAGATGTGTTTTAATCACGAGGCTTTGTTCCATATCGGTGTCGTGTCCAAGTTGTGGTTTGTTGGCCAAAGTCAATACCACTTCTTGTCCATTGACATTGATTACGAAGCTTCCATGTCAATGGGTCCGCGCTTGACTGGGATCACTAGGTTTGTTGTGCCAAAGCCAAGGCCTAGTTGATTCAGAGGAAAAAGGTTAGGGTATACATTCGATGTATAGGCATATATTAGATATATGTTTGGGACTTGGATGTCCACCTACTGGATCTAGGAGTTGGATGAGATCCAATTGATCTTCGAGATCTACCTAGTTAATTATCATACAATTTGTTGGCCAAAGTCAAGATTGTGTGATATTTAATGGGATCCTAGCCCACTAGGAAACACGGTTTCCCGAGTACTCGACAGAGGGTTAGAGGCTCGACGAAAAATAGTGGGAGGCAAATATTGAATTTGCAACATTCGTTCGAATACTCGCTAAACGCGCTCATCTATTTTATTCGTCATATTAATCAAAAGTATTAGTTGGACTAATATTTTATGTTGTTTTAAAAATATATATAGTTGGACTATATACAAACTCATTCATATATAGTTGATTTTATAATTGGATTATAGTAATCAATATAATTGAATTAAATGATAGTTGATTTTATAATTGGATTATAGTAATCAATATTAAAATTATAGTTGATTAAATAATTGGATTATTGTAATCATTATAATAAATAGTACCTTATTAAATTGATTAAATAGTTGGACTATTGAAATCAAGAAAGAATTGAAAAGTTGAATATTTAAAATATATAATCCTTGGATTAAATGTTTTAAATGATTTAATTTTCATTGGGAATTCGTAATAGGTTACTTTATTGGATAAAATAACTTGTTATACCTAGCCCATAATTAAGCAAATAAGTAGAGCATAAAATCTTTGGAAGATTTATGTGATGATGACTTTAGTGCTTAATTAATATACTTATCATAAATCTATCTTTAGATTTAAAAGTATTAAATTGCAATTAATAATTCTTAGAGAATTGATTTGACTATTCTAGAGGTGAAAAGTCAAAGTTTGCAATTGGGCGTGTTGCACAAGGTGCACATCATTTCGATATTCCGAAACCCAAGGCTTGGCCAAAGGTTTGTGAAATATTGAAAAGATAATTGACATATCCCAAAGTGACTACCATTTGGATATGGCAGACACGAAGGAATTAAAGAAAGGGCGAGGCTCTGACTTTAAAAATATTTGTCAAAGTTATGTTCACTACTAGTATTAAAATTAGATTTTAAATACTTAGTGTGGTACATAATATATATGTATTGATGTTTAGAATCCGCTATGAGCTGGATACTGACTTCAAGCCGAGATTTCTCTGCGAATCAGAAACGGGACGAAAGTCGCTGTTTCGACCGTAGATACCTAGTAGAACTACCTTGGGATGAACTTACGCTGAAATTTTAACTGTTATAATGTAACTAGTTTGACTAGAGACATTATCTCTATATCAGTGTTTAATCCGTTGCGGATAAAACCTTTATATTATAGAACACTAAGTGTTTTATTATAAAGATGATACTGAGATAAATACATTAGATGTAAATAACACAATTTATATTTTGAATATAAATAAAATCTCAAACATATAAAATGACAAATAAATAGCTCAAATTGATTTGATCAATAGAGACTTATTTGTGGCATTGTTGTCTAGGACACAATTAAACGAGACTCGTATCCACACTTTTGAAGAGTGGGTACTAGGACTGATTTCACTATTCAAATAAGGTCTGCGAATCTAGTTTATTAGGTAAAGTACCTAAAATACTATTTACTTGGTAATAGTATAAGGGCCACCGATCTGTTAGCCCTATTCATGGTGAAGTTAGTGGGCCCATATCTAGCTAGACTAGATGTGAACATGAATATTTCGTGACTTTAACGGATGTGGCATCACGTTATGGTTATGTGTTTCTTTTGAAGAACACAAATCGGAAACTTTAGAGTTTCGACACGAAATAGAAAAACAGATCGGCTATAGTATTATTCCGCCACGGTAAGACCGTATTGGAAAATACTTAAGCAGTAAGTTTCATACGTACATGAAAGAGTATGGTATTCTTTCAAATGAGGACTCCTCCCGAGACACGTCAGTTAGACGGTGTGTCCGAACTAAAAACCGAATTTTGTTGGACATGATAAGGTTTATCACGAGTCGCTCTGAGCTACTGTTTCCTTCAATTGGATATGTATTAACAGTGCAAAACTTATTTAGAATAAGGTTCCATATAAATCTGTTTGACAGATGTCATATAGGATATGAACAGGAAAGAAACGGGGTTTCTCATTTCTAGTAATTTGGGTATGCCAGGCATAACGTTTGGATGATACCAAACTAAAAGACCCAAATTGGATAAGTGCCAATATAGGTTATCCTAAGGGAAACCATAAGTATAGTACTTATAAATCTCACATGAGAACAATGTGATTGTTGCTCACCATGCATTTTTCCTGAGAGGAATACCGATATGCAGTGGTCAGTGGGGATAGTGATACTCGATGAAAATCGGAGTAATACTGTTCTAGGTACGAAGTCCTTAATGGAACACAAATAGTTCATCTATGATGAATCTATACCATTAATCTTCAAATACACAAGAATGAGTAGATCAGATAGAGTCAGAGAACAACCTAGGGTATGGGTTTCTGATCTAACCTCATAAAGATGTCAATCTTATGAAGGTATATCCAACCGACTACGTTTTGAGGAAGTGATACGAAGTATCGACTCCCTATTATGGCAAAGTGCCATGAGTCCGAAATGGATTCCATGTATAACAACTATTTTGGATACTAGTTGTTGTACCACAAGGCATTGTGCCTATTGGTACATTAACGTCTTCAAGGAAGACATACATGGAAGGCAACATACCAACGTACAAAGCTAGGCTTTTGACGGAAAGGTATCGTTATCAACATTGTGTTGATAACGGTTCAAACTTTTACCTGTTGCCATGGTAAATCCATTTTGAAAATGCTTGTTGATAACTGCGTATTTCATTTATGAAATGTGTCAGATGCAGATCAAAATCGCTTTCCTGAAAAGGAAACCTTTTGGAGGATGTTTACAACATCCTGACGATTTTGTATAACCAACAAACGAGGTTTGCGGGTTATTCAATCCATGTTTGGATTAATGCAAGCATAAGGTTCTTGGAACTGTCGTTTTGAAATAATCATAAAGGTTTATGATTTGAATCAAAACGAAATAATTCTTGTGTATATAAGGAG
This sequence comes from Zanthoxylum bungeanum, assembly GCA_019454045.1. Classification (NCBI taxonomy): domain Eukaryota; kingdom Viridiplantae; phylum Streptophyta; class Magnoliopsida; order Sapindales; family Rutaceae; genus Zanthoxylum; species Zanthoxylum bungeanum. The sequence goes on along the minus strand of SKCR01014210.1, from coordinate 77,952 downwards.
GTTAGTGGGAGAGGGCACTGACAATGAAATTCCAATATAGCAATTGGTGAAAGCTTGGCTTTCATAGATATTCTTTCAATAGAAATTCTCCGTAGAATTCTGGGGAGTAACAACCTTTATTAAAGGGAATAAAGATCTACTGGGATAGATTTGGAGTTTGTTAACACTCCCTGTGAAATTGTACATTTAAAATGTACTTGATAGGGTGTCTCATACGCTTCGAGCATATGGAGTCACGATCAGGTCAATCCAAGTGATAGTCACTGGATTGAAATTAAGAACATCTGTTAGTATCTCAGAGAACTAAAGATGTTGTCTTAAACTATGGAGAAGGAGAACTTGAAGTGACTGAGATCACTGCTGCAAGTTTCCAAACAATTAAATACTACGGTACTATAAAGTTTGAACACTGGGACAGTGAGCTGGAAATATTCCGAGCAAGATAACTGTTGGCGAATAAACAACAAATGCGGATTATTGCTGCAGCTGAGGCAGCAATAGAAGCCATTTGGATCGAAAATAAATCTAATTAGATTAGATATAGTTCTTTTAGCAGCTGAGCTAGGCGTCAGCACAGGCTAAAGAATTAAAGGTCTCATCGACGATCCAGATATATACTTCTATATCATCTAATTCGTTCGGATCACACATCGTGGCGATGTGATGATCGTATAAATCGCGTCAGACGATTATCAAACAAATCCGCTGACAAAAATCTTTCCTCAGCAATTTGAGCGAACCGTACATAGTTCGGGTGTGGGACACTTGAGTGACTGGCTATGTGCCAAGTGGGAGATTGTTGGACAAAATGACCCATAGCGTCACTATTTGCACAGATCATTGTGTTGTTGTAGCAAATTAACTATGTGACAAGGAAATTGCACTCTCATCATTTGTGATTAGATCACCATAGATATATAAATGAAGAGAGGTCCCTATGATTAGTTCCTGGACTGAGAATGATATGAGACAATATCAGTCCCCGAAGGATTAATCATTAAATATCCCTAGCCGGAGTATTATCGAGACTGGACATCGATAATGCGGAATAGGCTAGTATTGCACTTGTGTGCGTTGTGAGGGCACAACGGCATAGTTCTCATATATATAAGTATTGGATACTTATGCAAGTGCGATAGGAGGTCGTGTTTCACCGATGGTACGGGAAACAGCTTCGCTCTGGATAGACCCTTCGGAATCCCATTGGTATTATGACTATGTGTCTATGGGAGGCCGAAATCAAGGTAGGTGTGTATAGTCTTAACCTGAGACTTACATCGCTAATACTTACGATAATCGATAGACTTTGGTCTTGGTGGTACAGGCTTTAACCGGTTCTGCGTACACCACTTCTGGGTTTATCAGAGAGTCGTAGTGTATTGGATGTGATGTCAAGACGGAAGTATCACTCCAGTCATAGTGGAGATGATGTCACGCAGGATACGGTATTAGTGCTCTTAAGTGCTGCGCGGCCATCGGGATATTATGACAAGGTCATGTTTATCCGATTATAGAGACTAGTTACCAGACATCCGACATGTGCTTCGTACGGGGCAGACACTTATCCAGCTCCAGGCCTAGCACGTGACTATCCGATACTGGGCCGATATGCACAATACAATAGTATACTACGCTTGATACAGATCTTAATATTCTTAAATGGATATGTCCGGAGAATTGGGTAGACTTGGTGCTTTGCTAGGAGTCGACATTGTCTCGTAAATCGGTAAAACGTAGTACTTGGTACGTACGTGATTCGGATACTCCGAAGATCGTATTTACTGCCAACTTATCCGGGGATCTCATGGGTTGCTTCCCGATAATCCACCGATGACGCACAACTCGCACTCTTGTATAATCTGGGATTATAATAGAAGAGAGAGAAAATTAATCTAGGATTAATTACGGAGATATTTTATCTAGGATAAAATATCGTCTAGAGAGAGATAATGATTAATTTGGAATTAATCGGTAAATTAATATATTCGATATATTAAACGAAATTAGATTTCGACGCGGAATTAAAATTAGATTTTAATTCGGGCGAACGAATTAATTTAGAATTAATTCGTTAGCGACGTGAATAGTGAATTTGCTAGGCGTAATCATTTAATTACGACGCGACGAAAAATCGTTAATTTAGAATTAGCGAACCCGAGCCCGAGTGTGATTGCGAGCGCATTCGTATTTCGAATTCGAGTGCGGCGACGCAAGTCACATCAATCGTCAAATCAATCGTCACATCAAGCGTCAAATCAAAAGTCACTTTGAGTGATTGATTGATTGATTGATTGATTGATTGATGGATTGATGGATTGACTTGCATCACATCACTTTATTAAAGTGACATGTGAATAGTTGATGTAAGTTGGTGTAATAGTATTTGGAGGGAAAAACTTTTACTTTTGATTTTATTTAAATCAATTAAGTAATTGGTTTTATTTATTTTTCTTGGAAAATATATAAAGCTTTTTGGAAAAGCTTTTCACTCACCATTTACACAAATTTCTTCTCTCTCATTTCTCTCCTTCTAGTCACGCCCAAAGTGAGAAAAACTCACTGGTTTTGAGCCATAAAATGGCGTGAGCTTTAGGGAAGCAAGAGTGGTTTTTCATGGTGAGAAATCAAGTGCTAGCACACTTACGAGTCTTGCGAAGGTGGTAGGGAGGTTCACCCATGAGCCGAGATCCGTTTGACGAAGCTTGGAGCTCCGTTTCTCAACTCAAAAATCTGTTTTTGGAGGCAGTGGACTGCTACCAGTGTGCGTGAATGGCAGTGGCTATTTGGGCTTGATTCGTCTCCAAATCGACTCAACCGATCGATGTAAGTATTCTGCTATCTTCGTTGGTGTATTCACGCATTATTTTCATTGCTTATTTGATCTTGGGACCTAGATTAATACCAACAAGTACAACCAATGTATGGTTAAGTAGTGAGAACATCACCACCATAAAGACATCAAGGCTCATCCCCACCCACCCAACCCTCGTTAAATAATGACAGAAAATATGGATTCTTGTTTTTACTTCAAAGATATTTCCATAAGCAATTAGATACACAATAAAGTAAGCCGAAATATAAAAATTTCCAGATCTAGTACAAGAATGGGGTAAAAAGGAGAAAATGTGCTAAGTAAAAAGGTTTAGAAGAAAAATAGTCTATAATAGATGATTATTAGAGAAAGTACTAGTCAAGCAATTACAGAATGCAAAAGAAACAAGTCATAGACATAACCAGAGAATTGTAGAAGTTGATACCCATGAGGATAGAAAGACAGAAGCATAGACCACATAAGTTCAGGTATAAAATAGAGCAGGAAAGAAGACAAGAAGGGCATCAAGTGAAAGGTAGATATAAAAATTGTTGAGAAAGGTTAGTAATAAATTAGATATCGGACAAACAATAACAAATGAGTATAATGATAAGACAATTTTCAATGGTACTAGGGAATAATAAGTTTTTCAGAAAATTGGGATAAGACTGAAATCTTACCGTATTAAGAAAAGAGAGAAAGATGGATGATAAAGATCCGTATGTTCACTAAGGATAATATATAGGTCAATTCAAGAAGAGACTAAGTATAACTTAGAGATGGATAAGGAAACTAAGAATACTGAAACTGAAGGTGGAGTATTCTAGAGTACAAGTAGGCAAAGAAAAAATAGTCAACATAAAAACAGTAACCATACTTGTACCAGCAAATAAATCAAAGGTGTAAAAGAGTAAATTAGCCAAATTTTAGCATAAAGGTACACAAAGTAAGCTTAGTATAAATACTTCGTCCCAAACTCCTTAGCCAACCGAAGAGATTGCTAGAGAAAGCTACCTCAAGGTAATGTCCTCAGTATGGGAGCTATCAATTGACAGTAAGAGTACATGAAAATGTTAATTAGGAGTTATGAAGTTCTAAATCTATAAATAGTTATATAATTGATAACTCGAAGGAAAAATCTCATAAGTAACAAGGACTTAGTAAAGAGAAAAGAGAAAAGACCAAATAGTTATCTAAGATTAGAGCCAAGAAGATATTAAGTAGGATAATATCTTATAAAGTTATTTAAGTAGTTACATTATGAAGAATAGTTGAAGAACCAGAAGTACATTCAAGTTAAGGAAAGTATAGGTTATTGACTATAGTATAAAGTACAATGGGGATACAGTAAACGTGAAGAGTAATTAAAGTTCCTAAAGATAACTCATGAGAATAGTTGAGATAAACGATGTTGAATATAGTTAGAAGGTTTAGAAATAAAGTTCCTGTAATGCATAGATGACCGGCGTAATCACATGCGTATAACGCAAGCGCACGTATCGTTCAAGTAGTATAAAAAGTATCGATCCCACGAGAACTTAATACCTAGCTATTAATTTTGTGAGGCCAAATGATTACTAATATCTAACAGATTGATTGATTGACTGGGAATGATGATGATTTTAAACTTAAAACAAGTAAATAAAATTGCTCAAAATTAAATTAAATAAAATTCAATATTAAGAAACTATCCAGGGTTGTGAATCTTTCTAATATCTTTTTAAAGATGAAGTGGTTATTTCATGTTTGTGTAATATATCGGTTTACTAATCTGGAACACGAAATTATTCAAAAGCCTCTGTCGATGGTCAGATGTAAATACCCAGTATAACCCATTTGAACCATATCTCTATGTCAACCAAATTACCTGGATTCATTAATATTAAGTTCCAATTGTGGTTACCCCCGCCCGACAGGTATATGTCTATCCTGTAAGGAAATCTATTAAAGGGTTATCTATCCTCAAGGAAGATCGTAGGATATTAAGTCTAAGGCTTAAACCTAAAATTCCATTGTCAAGTTTATTTTAGATCTACCAGATCAATCTTATTAGTGGCAAGTTAACAAGACACATTAAGCTTAAGACTTAATAAGTAAACCTTTAAATTACCCAAACTATAAAATAACCCCTTATAAACTGGTGATATTAAAATTCATCACAACCCCAGATAACTAACTTAGTTACGACACATAAGTAGGGCTAGTAAAAACTTAAAAATAAAAGACATAAAGTAAAATGCTGAAAAGTAAATGCGGTAAAGTAAATACTGAAAAGTAAAATTACAATAAAATAAAATGCTAGGGTTAAAGGATCTACTTTTACCACTACTATTTTAGATATCTCCCTTAATATAATACATTAACTTGTGATAACATTACCAACCAGTCATATAGACGGTAACCTGATTAAGTCAAATTAAGTCCGACCTGCCATAAATGTGGTATCAATATTTGTCCATAAACCAGCCATATAGGCGGTAAATTACCACCCGACCAACCAGGCGGTATCCTTGCTTAGTCAAATTAAAACCAATTTATAATTGATTACCAACCGACCAATATAGCGGTATCCTTGTTAAGTCAAATTTTAAATAGTGAATATATTATAATTAAGGGAGATTAATTTAAATAGCAGTAATAAAAGTTTTACCTTTCACCCTAACAGCGGGAAGTTACCTCCTCATAGCTGAATAGTAAAAACTGAAAAAGTAAAGAAAATAAATTACTATTACAGAAAGTAAATAAAAATTAATTACAAAACTGAAATTAAAAGAAAACTAGATACAAACTCCTTATAGGCGTCGATAGGCTCTCCGCGTCACGACGTGACACATGTCAGGTTCTGATTAGTCCGCCGAGATTCTTATCTGATGACGTGGCATTTTGGATGATTAATTCATTAATTAAGATGACATGGCAGTGACGTGGCGATGATGTGGCAATGACATGGCGACACGTGGTGATAGTGATTGTCGGCACCGTATGATTGCGACATGTGGCGCTGTGATTTGCTGATGATGACGTGGACGCCAAGTGGCAAGCTGACTCGGCATTTGACTCGGTCTTCTGATGATGTGGTGATGACGTGGATGACACGTGGCGATGGTGATTGTCGGCACCATATGATGATGACATGTGGCACGACGCATGTTAGCATGATCGGCTGTGATGTTGACACATGGGACGACGCATGTTAACAGATTCGGCGCATGTTAGCAAAGTAAAACTTCTCAGATTCTGACACGTGTCCCCATCGCTTGTTAGCATGAGGCGGCGCACGTTAGACGTCGCGACGCGCCAAATGACGATTTTTCCCTTTTGTCCGTTTTTCACTGTTTTGGCCCCAAATCACCTCCAGATAGTCCTGAAACTTTATTTATCTACAAAATATCACAAAACATATCAAAATATTCACAAAACTCAAGAAGCTATACAAAATATTAGGTCAAATGAGTGGGAAATAGTGATACATTTACCACTCATCACCCCCCAAAACCTAACATTTTGCTAGTCCTCGAGCAAAACACAAAATAACATAAACATCTTTAAAATAAAATTTAACTAAGCCACTTTCGTAGGGATCACAGTTGCATTTAGCGTATGCAATAAGCCTTTAAACCCCTAGGTGTCCCTAGTGGACGAGTTATAGTCTCGTGAGGGTTTACAGCAACGATACCCACAAACGTTTTACAAAAGTAAAAAGATAGTAAAAACTAATGCACACAAAAGCAAAAAGACAAGAGAAAAGAGAATAAAGAAGTTAGTGACTAATCAGGTGAAACTTCTACTCCAAGTTACTAGTTGTTTTATTTCTTTCTAAATTATCGAATAAGTAAACTCTCCGATTATATTTACCATTCTCCATATACACAGCCAACAAAATATTAAACAACTCATTTTTGCCCACAACAATCACAAGTGCATTTGATAAGATAATAATATTTTTCTCCTAAAGTTTTATCAGAATCACACCTTTTTGCAGCAATGGAATAATTTTTCTGATTTTTTTCTGATTTTTTTTCTTTGATTTTTTTTATTTATATACAATATCTTCCATCTATGTAGCGAGTGTTGGGTCGGTGGCTCCCAAACTAGTTGGCTTTAGGGTACCAGGTGTTAAGACACCCCTACGGACTTAATTACTCAGACTTCAGATATATATATTTTTGCAACATCTTTGATCCATGTAGCGAGCTTTGGGCTAGTGACTCCCAAACCAGTTGGCTTTAGGGCACTAGGTGTTAAGACACCCTTACAGACTTAATAACTCGGATCTCAGACGTTTTTTTTAATCCCATCACTTTTCATAGATGCTTCCTCCAATTAAACTAGAGCACTGAATATTACAAGCTTTTCAATTACAGCTCATATCCGTATGTTATCATGCACGTTGATAATACCTGTCAACTGAGCATATGAAGATCCATTTTAATCAGTATTATGAAGAATTCACAAATTAAATAAATTAAAAAAGAAATAAACAAAAAAAATTAACTTGTTCTGAAATAGGGTTGAAATACGTATGAGGAGTGGGAACTCCTTACACAGCTATCTCTCACCAATTTCACCCGATTAATCAAATTAAAAACACAAAAACACAAAATATTTTTTTTTTTTATTTTTGTAAAATTTTTCATTTTTTTTTTGTATTTTTTCGAAAAATTTTGGACTAAAAATAAAAACATCAAACAAAATAAAATAACAAAGCAAAATACTAGTCAACTAATCCCCTCCCTCAAACCTAAATGAGACATTGTCCCCAATGTCTTAAATAGTAGAAGAGTTTAGAAGATAATATCTGGTTAGCTAAAATTCTATATCTAAATGAAAAGTTACAAGTTAAGATCCAGATTTATCCGACGCCTCTTACCACGATCATCATCAGACCATTTTATCTTGGAAATGATATGGTCAATTTGTGGTTCCTAGGCTAAGATTTGGTCAATTAAATCATGGGCAGTTCTGGCAGTGAATAGGAGTTCTTTTAAAGGTTTTGACACGAACCCATTTCTCCGGGCATCATCAAGAAATACACAAAGAAAATCATAAAATCCATCTGCGTTGAACAATCCAATTGGTTTCTGGTGTATGTTGAAGTTCGCCCAAGATAGCACTGTAAAAATCTCCTCCAACGTACCCAAACCACCTGGCAAAGCAATAAAAGCATCAGCACAGTTAACCATTTCTATCAGTCGTTCAGACATACCTGGAACGATTAGTTCTTCTCCGTTTGATGGTTCAATCAGATTCGCCTCCGCCAAAGGTTTTGCGATGATTCCCAAGACTTGACTGCCTCTTTCCTGTATAGCTTTTGAAACGATCCCCATCAGTCCAAGATTGCCACCGCCATATACTAAGTGCATATTCCTTGCAGCTAAGACTCGACCTAATTCCTGTGCTGCTGTTACGTATTGTGGTTTAACACCAACACTAGTACCGCAAAACACACAGATGTTTTCAACTCGTCTTCTTGAAGTGGCTTCTATTTTTACTCTGGATGTCTTCAAAAGTGCAATGATGAGTTGAATTTATAACACCTGAAAAGGGTGAGTAAAATAATAGCACTAATACCTGCCAAATGACACTTATTAGTTAAACAGTAAAATAAATTGTGATAGTAAAAAAGATTTGGATCCTGTCGGAGAAAATAAAAGAAAACAACAAAACACATCACAATTATTAGGAAAAGACAAAGAGATATAATATGTACAAGAAAAGTAGCGGCTTGATTGACGTCTATGCGTCAGGGACAAACTTCCCATCCAATTTTCTTATAAATTGGCATACAGGGTCTTTTTGAGTCAGATTCCCGAGACTTAACTGTTGTCTTTCCTTTTGGAATTGTGCATATAACACACGAATTTCATGATACACATATCCACTGGGATGCGTCTCAAGAGTTTTAGATATGTCATCCAAAGACTCCTTACTCAAGCCATCCCTAATGAAATTAATCTTATCTTCACGGTTATCAGAGACCATTCCTAAAGAATGACAACGAGTATTACAAAACATGCGAGCACATTTGTAGCATACACCCATTCTTTTGGCTATTCTCTTTTTAGCATATGTGTTTCTTCCTAAACCAGGCAGATGTGAAATAAAAGGATCAGAGGACTCACCTGCCAATCGGGCCATTGCTTCAATAATCCAACGAATATCAGTAGGAATACCTTTGATCATCAATAGTCTCATCCGTTCCAAGCGAGCTTTGTAAACTTTCATCAGAGATTTTTGAGGGAGATAAGGAAATTGCTTGTGAAGATTTGCGAAAACTTCTTCCATCCTGAAATAACTTAACTTGCAAAAACTAAACACACAAAATGAAATCACACCAAATCACAATATATACAAAAATTGCATGGGTTGCCTCCCAGCTAGTGCTAAATTTAACATCGTCAGCTAGAAGTGGCTGCCCGAATTTAGGCTGGATCTGAAAATGTGACACTTTCTTTTTTTCGCTCAAATGATTCTCCCCAGTAGTGCTTGACACGCTGACTGTTAACCTTGAATGTTTCGTTGGTGTTGGGATCCAGTAACTCAATAGCTCCATATGGTAAAACCTGAGTGATCATAAATGGACCTGACCACATTGATTTCAACTTTCCATGGAAAATTTTCAACCTCGAGTTGTACAACAACACCTGCTGCCTTGGTTCCAACTGTCTGTGCACTATTTTTCGGTCATGCCATTTCTTGGTCTTTTCTTTGTACAATCTGGCATTCTCATAATCCTGTAGGCGAAATTCCTCCAATTCATTGAGTTGGTGAAGTCTTTTCTCTCATGCAGCTTTTGGATCAAGATTCAACTTTTTCAGTGCCCAGTACGTATTGTGTTCAAGCTCAACTAGCAGATGGCATGCTTTCCCAAACACCAATCGATATAGGTACATACCAATGGGTGTCTTGTAAGCTGTTCGGTAGGCCTATAATGCGTCATCTAGTTTTGTAGACCAGTCTCTCTTTATTGATCCAACGGTTCTCTCCAAGATTCTTTTGATTTCCCTGTTTGAAACTTCAACTTGCCTATTTGACTGTGGATGGTAGGTTGTGGCAACCTTGTGAGTAGCTCCGTATTTGGATATGAGTGCATCAAAGTATCTGTTGCAGAAATGTGTGCCACCATCGCTGATGATTGCCCTACGTGTTCCAAAGCAAGTGAATATATTATTATTAAGGAATTTGATCACCACTTTTGAATCATTGGATGGCAGTGCAATTGCTTCAACCTATTTGGAGACGTAGTCTACTGCAACCAAGATGTACAGGTTTCCGAATGATGGAACAAAGGGTCTCATAAAATCAATACCCCATACATCGAATATCTCCACCTCTAGAATATTTTGCAACGGTCCTTCATTTCTCCTCGAAATATTCCCCGTTCTCTGGCACCTGTCATATTGAAGAGCAAAAAGATAAGCATCTTTAAAAAGAGTGGGCCAGAAAAAACCTGATTGAAGAACTTTTGCTACAGTTTTATTCCCGCTGAAGTGTCCGCCATATGGCGATGAATGACAGTGCTGCAAAACACTGTTGACCTCCTCTTGTGGAACGCATCGTCTCAGTAGTTGATCAGCACAACGTTTGAACAGGTACGGCTCATCCCAGACATAATGCTTGACTTCTTTGAAGAATTTCTTCCTTTGCTGAGTTGTTCATTCCAACGGCCATTTTCCTGATACAATGAAGTTGACATAGTCAACATACCAAGGGGCATCCTGCTATTTCATGACAAACAGCTGTTCATCTGGAAAAGTTTATTTGATTGTTAGTTCTTTGCCAGCTGTTTCTCCATTCTCGAGCCTCGATAGATGATCTGCCACTTGGTTTTCTGTCCCTTTCCTGTCTCGAATCTCCACGTCAAATTCTTGCAGAAGAAGTATCCAACGGATCAATCTGGGTTTGGCATCTTTCTTCGCGATTAGATATTTGATTGCTGAATGATCTGTGTAGGCCACTACTTTGGGACCTAGCAGATAATAGCGAAATTTGTCAAAAGCGAACACAACTGCAAGCAATTCCTTTTCAATGGTTGTGCAGTTGAGTTGAGCTTCATTCAGAGTTCTGCTGGAGTAGTAAATGGTGTGGAAAATCTTTGCTTTGCGTTGTCCCAAAACTGCACCTACAGCAAAATCACTAGCATCGCACATCACCTCAAATGGAAGGGTCCAGTCTGGTGCTACAATGGTGGGAGCAGAGACCAGCTTCTATTTTAAGATCTCAAAAGCTTCATGGCATTCTTTGGTGAAGTTGAAAGGCACATCCTTATCCAGAAGATTGCAAAGAGGTTTTACAATTTTGGAAAAGTCTTTGATAAATCTCCTGTAAAAACCTGCATGTCCGAGAAAGCTCCGAATCCCTTTGACTGATGTTGGTGGATGTAGTTTTTCAATTGTTTCAATCTTTGCTTTGTCTACCTTGATTCCCTTTTATGAGATCCGATGTCCCAGGACGATGCCTTCCTACACCATGAAGTGGCATTTCTCCCAGTTGAGTACCAGGTTGGTATCTTCGTATTTGTAATACATGTTCCAGATTTTGCAAGCAGTGGTCAAAAGAGTCTCCAAACACAGAAAAATCATCCATGAATACCTCCATACTCTGCTCCAGCATGTCTGAGAAGATGGCCATCATGCAACGCTGGAAAGTGGCAGAGGCATTACATAATCCAAATGGCATCCTGCGGAAAGCAAAAGTATCATAAGGACATGTAAATGTGGTTTTCTTCTGATCTTCTGGGGCAATGACAATCTGATTGTACCCCGAATATCCGTCAAGAAAGCAATAGAACTCATGTCCCGCCAGTCTGTCCAGCATTTGATCTATGAATGGCAGCATAAAATGGTCATTTCTTGTTGCTTTGTTCAATTTCTGGTAGTCCATGCATACTCTTTATCCAGTCACTGTTCTTGTTGGAATTAGCTCGTTCTTTTCATTTGTGACTACAGTGATTCCTCCTTTCTTTGGCACACACTGCATAGGACTCACCCAAGTGCTGTCTGAGATGGGTAAATGATGCCAGCATCCAACCATTTGATGATTTCTTTCTTCACGACTTCCTTCATGATTGGATTGAGTCTCCGTTGATGCTCCACTGTGGGTTTGTACTCATCGTTCATCAGGATCTTGTGCATGCAAAATGATGGACTAATACCTCGAATGTCTGCTATAGTCCAACCAATGGCTTTCTTGTGCTCTCGTAACACTCTCATCAACTTTTCTTTCTGCTCCAATGTTAGAGAAGAAGAAATAATTACAGGTAATTTAGAAGAGTTTCCAAGAGATGCATACCTGAGATGGCTCGGAAGTAACTTCAGCTCCAGCTGTGGTGGTTCTTCAATCGAAGGCTTGATTCGATCTTTCTTTGGGAGTTCCAGACTTTCAATTGGTGGTGTTGATTTGAAATGAAATGGCTTGTCAAGATAGTTGATACATTCCATAATTTCAGCATCTAGCTCGCTGTCAGTCATGTTGGTGATGCAAGCTTCAAGTTTGTCCGTGGGAATTATATCAGTATCCTGGATGATTCTATCAACAACATCAATTCTGAAACATTCTTCCTCCTTTTCATCACTCGGGAATTTCATGACAGGTAACTTCTTGGTCCTGAACTTTCATGGTTAGTTCTCTTTTTTGCACATCAATCACATTTCTACCTATAGCCAAGAATGGTCTCCCAAGAATGATAGGAACATCTTTGTCTTCTTCCATGTCAAGGATAATGAAATCTGCTGGGAGAATGAGTTTGTCAACTTTGACCAGCATATCTTCAATGACTCCTCTTGGAAATGCGAGCGTTCGATCAACAAGTTGCAGTGAGACTGAGGTAGGCATTGCTTCTCCAATTTGCAGTTTCCTGTAAATAGAAAAAGGCATTAAATTAACACTTGCACCTAAATCACATAAAGCCTTACCGATGTAATGTTCTCCAATGGTGCATGAGACTGTGAAATTGCCAGGATCTTTCAACTTTGGTGGAAGTTTCCTCTGAATAATGGCACTGCATTCTTCCGTCAATGCTACTTTCTCGTAGTCTCCCAATCTCCGTTTTCGTGAAAGAATGTCTTTCATGAATTTTACATAGCTGGGCATTTCTTCCAATGCTTCTGCAAATGGGATGTTGATGTGCAGCTTTTTGAACACCTACAGGAATCGAGCAAATTGCTTGTCCCGTTTGTTTTTCTGAAGACGCTGAGGAAAATGTGGAGGTGGAGTGAATTTTTCTTGATCTTTTTCCTTTGCTTTTTTTTCCTCCAACTGTGGAACTGCATCTTTTGGAATTTCTTCTTTGGTTGCCTTGATTCCAACATCTTTGTTGATTTCAGTACCACTTTTCAAGGTAATGGCTTGATATTGCTCATTCCCTCAGTTCCTTGGATTTGGTTCTGTATTGCTGGGAAGATTCCCTGACGGTCTGTAACTCTGTGCATTGGCCAGTTGTCCAATTTGATTCTCCAGTGCTTTGATGGAAGCAGATTGGCTTTGAAAAATAGCATCATATGCTGCTTGTTGCTTTTTGAACATTTCTGCAATCCATTCTTTCATTTCTGGTTCTTTTTCAAACTCCTGGCCTTTGTTCTGTTGTTGGAATCCAGGTGGTGGATAGTTCTTTTGCCCTGAATTGTTGCTTCATGAAAAATTGGGATAATTCCTCCACCCTGGGTTGTAGGTGTTGGAATATGGATTGTTCTCATGTCTGTTGAAATTATTGACATAATTCACCGTCTCTTCAAGTTGGTTTGGTTCTGGTGCTCCTCCATATGGTGAACTTGTGGATCCAGTGCTGAGAGTCTCCATGAATTTGCATATCTGATCTAGCTTGGCATTAACTGTTGTGTTGGCTCCAACTTCATAAATTCCTGCAATTCTTTGAATTATGCTCCTTTTTGTTGGCCACAAGGAATTGTTGTTGGCCATTTCTTCGATTAGGTCCCAGGCTTGATCTTCTCTTTTTACCATCAAAGCTCCTCCAGCAGCAGCATCAATTGTGGTTCTCATCAGTCTAGAAAGTCCATTATAGAATGTTTGGACTTGAAGCCATTTTGGAATTTCATGGTGATGATATTTCTGGAGCAAATCTTTGTACCTTTCCCAAGCTTCGTAGAGAGTTTTTGAGTCATGTTGTACAAAGAATGTGATGTCATTCCTCAGTTTTGCTGTTCTGGCTGGTGGAAAGTACTTTGCAAGGAATTTTGTGGCTAGATTGTTCCAAGTTGTGATGGAACCAGCTGGTAGTGAATGTAATTTTGCTCTGTCTTTCAAGGAATATGGAAAAACCCGCAGTCTCATTACTTCTTCAGCTCCTCGGTTGTAATTGAAAGTGCCGCAAACTTCCAGGAAGTTGCTGATGTGGGTATTAGGATCTTCAGTTGCATTCCCCCCAAACTGCACTGACTACTGAATCATCTGAATGCATGTTTTGATGTCACACGCATTTGCTGGTAAAGGAGGAAATACAATACATGAAATGAAGCTGTTGATCACCAGAATGGTTCTGTCTCGAATGAGTATTGGTGGTGAAACTTCCAGAGGTTCAGGTTCCATGTTGACTAAAGCTTATTGGCCTTCACGCCTTTCCCTTCTCAACTGTCTGATGGTTCTTTCAATTTCTGGGTCAAGCGGTCAGAGTTCAAAGCTTCTGGTTCGTCTCATGTAGTGTCTGAGAACCTGAAACACAAGAAAACAGAAATAATAAGCAAATAGAAAATTTGATACAAGTAAAGGTATCTAACCTCAAAACTAATAGTGAAAGATAAATAAGTCCCCGGCAACGGCGCCAAAAACTTGACCGGCGTAATCACACGCGTATAACACAAGCGCATGTATCGTTCAAGTAGTATAAAAAGTATCGATCCCACGAGGACTTAATACCAAGCTATTAATTTTATGAGGCCAAATGATTACTAGTATGTAACAGATTGATTGATTGACTGAGAATGATGATGATTTTAAACTTAAAACAAGTAAATAAAATTGCTCAAAATTAAATTAAATAAAATTCAATATTAAGAAACTATCAAGGGTTGTGAATCTTTCTAATATCTTTTAAAAGATGAAGTGGTTATTTCATGTTTGTGTAATATATCAGTTTACTAACCTGGAACACGAAATTATGCAAAAGCCTCTGTCGATGGTCAGATGCAAATACCCAGTATAACCCAATTGAACCATATGTCTATGTCAACCAAATTACCTGGATTCATTAAGATTAAGTTCCAATTGTGGTTACCCCCGCCCAATAGATATATGTCTATCCTGTAAGGAAATCTATTAAAGGGTTATCTATCCTTAAGGAAGATCGTAGGCTATTAAGTCTAAGGCTGAAACCTAAAATTCCTTTGTCAAGTTTATTTTAGATTTACCAGATCAATCTTATTAGTGGCCAGTTAACAAGACGCATTAAGCTTAAGGCTTAATAAGTAAACCCTTAAATTACCCAAACTATAAAATAACCCCTTATAAACCGGTGATATTAAAATTCATCACAACCCTAGATAACTAACTTAGTTACGACACATAACTAGGGCTAGTAAAAACTTAAAAATAAAAGACATAAAGTAAAATACTGAAAAGTAAATGCGGTAAAGTAATTATTGAAAAGTAAAATTACAATAAAATAAAATACTAGGGTTAAAGGATATACTTTTACCACTACTATTTTAGATATCTCCCTTAATATAATACATTAACTTGTGATAACATTACCAACCAGCCATATAGGCGGTAACCTGATTTAGTCAAATTAAGTCCGACCTGCCATAAATGCGGTATCAATATTTGTCCATAAACCAGCCATATAGGGGGTAAATTACCAACCGACCAACCAGGCGGTATCCTTGCTTAGTCAAATTAAAACCAGTTTATAATTGATTACCAACCGACCAATATAGCGGTATCCTGAAATCTGAAACTAGGTGTCGAAAGGCTGAAACTAGGCGTCGAGAGGAAGGTACATCTGAAACTGAAATCTCGAGCTGAATTTATAGGCGTCGGAAGGCTCTCCGTGTCGCGACGCGCAAGGATCGCGCGTCTCGACGCGACACGTGTCACGTTTTGATTAGTCCATCGAGATTCTTATCCGATGACATGGCATTTTGGATGATTAATTCAATAATTGAGCTGACGTGGCAGTGACGTGGTGATGATGTGGCAATGATGTGGCGACATGTGGCGATAGTGATTGTCGGCACCGTAGGATTGCGACACATAACGCGCTGTGATTGGCTGATGATGACGTGGACGCCAAGTGGCAAGCTGACTCGATATTTGACTCGGTCTTCTGATGACGTGGATGACACATGGCGATGGCGATTGTCGACACCATAGGATGATGACACGTGGCATGTTGCACGTTAGCATGATCGGCTGTGATGTTGATACGTGGCACGGCGCACGTTAGCAGATTCAACGCATGTTAGCAAAGTCAAACTAGTCAGATTCTGACACGTGTCCCCGGTGCATGTTAGCATGAGGCGGCGCACGTTAGACATCGCGACGCGCAAAATGACAATTTTTCCCTTTTGTCTATTTTTCACTGTTTTGGCCCCAAATCACCTCCAGAGAGTCCTGAAACTTTATTTATCTACAAAATATCACAAAAAACATCAAAATATTCACAAAATTCAAGAAACTATACAAAATATTAGGTCAAATGAGTGGGAAATAGTGATACATTTACCACTCATCAATGGAGTTACGGGTAGTATGATGAAAAATGTAGAGTACTTGGCAGATGATCATGGAATGAGATTAAGGAATTACTTTTCAGTCAGGAACTCAAGAAATTATTCACTAAGGCCCACGAACTTTGGATTAGTATGTACAAGTATGAAAAGAGATTTCTAGAGGTTTTAGTATTCAGGTCTTGAAAAGAAAATCAGAAAGGAAATTTAGAAGGATAAGGATAAGTAGAGACACAAATATCCTCGACCAGGACAAATCTACAAGTTAAGCCCCATAAACAATTTGAGGACGAATCCTATTTGAGAGGGGAGAATTTGTAACGACCGGGAATCCCGACTACTGAAATCTCGACTACTGTTACACTGTGGGACGATGGTTACATAATATAAATCATGTTTGGATACATATACTCTCATGAAATGACTATGGGAACGATCGGAAATTTTTTCGAGATTCTGATACTAAATGATACAATGTTCCACTCCGGACAGCCCATGGTATTTGGGCCGTAACTAGATTTATCCTAATCCTGAGTGTACTACGAACTCCTGCATGGCAGACTATGTCCTTTGATTTATTGTGGTGAGGTTGGTGAAGCAGTCTCGACCAATAACTACGTATTTTGGGGACATAATTTGGTGTGTAGCTGAGAACATTTTACATAGACATAGAGTTCACTCCATTTTACGAGAGGCAGAAGAGTAACTTTCTTAAGGGTTGATTCAGTACTTGAACCATTAGAGCGCTCAAATCTTTCTATTGCAAATAGAAAGATTTATATTCATATGAATTATGAATAAATTGTTCATTAGGGAATCAATGGTACTTAAGGTATAAAATAATTATAGGGGTATAACGGACTTATGACCCATCTCTAATTATGAGATACTCGTGAATGGACAATCCGTATGTAATGACTATATTGACGGGCATCGAAGTTGTTCGGCTTATATTTTTCGTCTTCGGTAATGAGAGTGCAACTTCGAGTTTTTAGTGGAATAATATGAAGTTAATAATTCAGAATATTTAATTAAAGAGTTTAATTAATATTTAGGATTATTGGAGCTCGGAATTGTAGGTATATTTGGTCCCCGTGCTAGCTCGATTAACTGTAGCAAACCTAATATAATTAGATTGTCTAATTATATATTATTAATGAGATTAATAATATAATTTGTCACAAATGAAAACTATATTAAATTAGTTTAATATAATATTTTTTAGAATTCTTTGATTATGAGATAATCAAAGAATAATTATGAGATAATTATTACATCATAATTATGATAATTATATCATTATAAAGATAATGGTATATGCATTATCTTGGAGAAAAGTCCATATGGCTTGCCATACTCCAACATTTTATGTCTAATTAGGTATGACCTAATTACCTAACCTTTGTCTATTTCACATGTCTTTGCTTGTCATTTCACTTAATTGTGTTCCATTACAATAGAATTACATGGGTGGATTATTGATAAGGTTTTTTTGGCTTTGGAAATGAATATAATCTCTACCATTTCCACTCAAGGGAGAGTGAAGTTGTCTATCATTCTTTCAAGAGTTGAGAGACTTAGAAAGAAAAAAATCCAGGAAATTTTCTTCAGGAGTTGAGAGAAAATAATATTTTCTCAAGTGTGGTGAATAAAGAGAAAAACGAGTGAGTTAGATCATCATCTTCTTCATTCACTCTTTATAAAAGCCGAAATATTTTGTGACAACATACTACTCTAAAGAGTTTAGAGATTACACTTTTTGAGTGAAGACCACACTTCGATTTGTTGGTTTCGAGCCATAGTTCGGAAGATCGGGTGGTTGATCATAGCATCGGATCATTAAGGAAACACATCCACATCGAGAAGCAAATCCAATCACCAAGATTTGGTGGAATTTGGTTTCAACAAATGGAGACGGTAAGATATTTTCAAGGTCGATCCCCGAGCCAAAGGCATTTCCACTGTGCATAAGAAATGACGTTTCTTACAATTGGAATCAAGAGCTAAGTTGAAAAGTGTTCTTAACCCTTCTCTTTTTAAAGTTTCAGTTTTAATGATTTATATGAGATATAAATTATTAGAATGCATGTTGTGATGAGTAGGCACAATTTCAAATTCATGAGATGAATGTTTTAATGTTCATGAGATGAATGTTTATTTTGATTCATGTAATGAATTTATTGCATTGATCGTTAATTTTTCCGGCTCTTATTTTTAGTATTGGGGATGTAACGCCATAAAGCCATAAGGTCATGAGTTGGTGGAATTCAGTTTTAACAAAGGGAGAAGGCGAGATATTTTTCAAGGTCGATCCCGGAGCCAAAGGAATTTCCGATGCGCATATGGAAAGGCGTTTCCTACAAAATATTGATAGAAACTCGTGATTCTTCTAAACCCAAACTTATAGACATGGACAATATGGAAAATCTTGCTAGATTTTTACCCTTAGGATAGTGAACTTTGGGACAATCTATCTTTGTGAATCTTTAGGTGTTTATGTTTCATTAACATGAAGTGTATGTTTTGCATGGTTTAAGCTTTGATAAGAGTAGTGTATGTAATATGGAGTGAGTTAGTGATGAATGTTGGTGGAATCAAATCCCAACTCCATCATTCTTATTATTATTTCTTGTTATTTACTTTATTCCACCCTATTAGGTCGAGTGCACCTTCTTACATTGCTCCCATTGTGCAAGGCCAAGGTTTTAATTTTTGACCTATGATGATTCCGCTCTTGCCCAATTACATGGCATGGAGTCGGAAAATCCTTATCTTTTTATTCGATAATTTGAGGAAGTTTTCTTTATATTCAATGAACAATAATGTCCTAAGGAAGTGATTCATCTTCTCCTTAAGCCAAGATTTGGTTGAATTCACTGAAGGTCGGAATTTTTGATTCGTGGCAAGGTAAGCAAACCGAGATCCTTAAGAAGTTTTTCCCAATGCATAGAACCAACTCCTATAAAAAGCTCATCATGAAATTTCAAAAGAAGAAGGGTCAAACATTCTATGCATGTTATGATCGCTTCAAGGATCTTCTTCATGCTTGTCCACATCATGGCTATGAGGATTGACACTTGATAAGTTTCTTTTACGATGCCTTCTCTAATAACCTAAGGCAAATTATTGAATCCATGTGTAATGGTACTTTCTTTGAAAAAAGCCCCAAATATGCATTTGATTATTATTACTATTTAGCCGAGAGTGCCCAATCTTGGGACACTAGAAATACTTATGATAGATCGATGGCGAGTACTAAACCTTCCAGTGGAGGGAAGCATCACCTCGTTTTAGAGGATGACATAAAGGCTCGTCTATGCATTCTAGCTCGTAAGGTCGAACAAATTGAATCAAAGACTTCTTCAAGTGCTAATATTTCAACCATTTATACTAATTTTGATTCAAAAGTCCATGTTACAGATGATTGTCCAACATTGCCCACATTTAAGGAAGTTCTTCATATTGATTAAAATCAAGTGAATGGGGTAGGATTTCAAAAGAAATCTTATGGTAATCTCTATGGAAACACTTACAATTACGGATGGAGAAATCACCCCAACTTTAATTGGAGGGATAATCAAGATCAAGGCCAATCAAACAATCATCAAGCTAGCATGCAAGCTCCTCAATACCAAACTATACCCGTGCCGCCAATGCAAAACCAAACTCCCCATAATCCAAACCAAGTTATGCCATGTGTAGCACCACCCAAAAGAGAACTAACCAATGAAGTGGCCAAATTGATCTCCTCATTAAACTAATTCATCAAACTCCAAGTTATCCCCACATCCCAATTGACCACCACAACAACATAAATCCAAGACAAAACTGATGCCAACTCCCAAGCTATAGACAACATTCAAATGTCTTTAGCTCAACTTACTCAAACTTTAGAAAAAGGTAAATTCCCATCCCAATCCATCCCAAATCCAAAGAATCAAAGTCATGGGAATTGCTCCTCCATTGTTGGCATTGGACTTGGTTCAATAGAAGATATTGAAGCATGAAGAAGTGAGAAAACATCAGTACAATTTGAAGATAAAGAGCAAGAACAAGGAAAAATGAAGGAGAAATTGCAAGTTCAGGCTCACCACCAAAGAAAGATGACGCTCTTTAGGTAAGTACTACTATGCCATATCCTCCTCATGTGAAACCTTGTTTGAATAACATGTCTTCGTAATTTTTTGCAGTGTTTAAGCATGTGGATGTCAATATTCCTCTTTCTGAAGCAATTGAACAAATTCCCATGTATGCTAAATTTTTTGATGATCTTTGCACTCACTACAAAAATTATACCATTTAGCGTCGAAATAAATCGACGCCAAAAACCATATTTTCGACGCAAAATATTATTAGCGTCGAAATAATCAGACGCAAAAAGTGGATGCCGAAATGTCGACGAGAATAACTTTTAGCGTGGAAATAAATAATTGCGACGCTAAAGACTGTATTTGGCGTCCAATTTTTTTCGACGCTAAATTAAATTTTCTGACGCTATAGGTTATATTTGGCGACGAAATAAGTAGACGCTAAAAGTTTTACTTTTAGCGTCGAAATATGTCGACGCTAGAGTGTATTAAAAAAGTAATATCTGTATACTTACTGCGGCAATTTTCTTGTAACTATTAGCGTCGAAATGTTCGACGCCAAAAGATTGATTTTGGCGTCGACTGTTTCGATGCTAATAGTTAAAAAATTTTGTTTTTTTAAAAAATTATTAATTTACTTCTTTTTAGTCTAAAATAATTAATTAAATATTTAATTTAATTGAAAAAATTTCTGATTTATAACAGAATTACGAAATATTATAATAATGATTATATTCTATTTTTTTTTAGAAAAAAAATATATTATATTAAAACTATTTGTTCAAAATGTTTATACAAAACCAAATATAAAATTTATTGCTGCTGTGATGGGGGGACGCTCGAGCCCGATGCACCCTGAATGATTGAGGCCTCCAACATCTGACGGAAAACCAGCATTTGCTGTTCGAGATGCTCCATCTTCTTCTCGTGGTCCAGCTTGACCTGTTGTAGCTCGTCCTTAGTCTGCTTCAGCTCGTCTCGGGTGGTGGCTAACTCGTCTCGAAGAGAGGCATTTTCCGAATTAACAGTACTGCGTGCAGATGACGTCTACATCTTACGAGTGCCAAGGCCAACATTGTAAGCTGTCTGATTCTTGAAAACCAATTGCGACAACTGCTCATCTGGTATTGGGTCGGACCCTGTCTCCTGAGTTTGATGTTGGAGTTCCATCATTTCGTTCTGTTTCAAAAAATAAGTTAATATTAGAATTTGAGAAAAAAAATTAATATATATAATATTAATTATTTTATTTTAAAAACTGAAACTTACATAGCAGCGTTCGGCTTCTTCATTTATCCATTTGTTTATCTCATTGTAATGCGTCACACGGAAAAAATCTGGAAATGATTGCACCTCACATGTGTTACTCTGTTATAAACAGAAAATAAATTCAATATTATTCCACATTAGTAAAACCAATGAACTGTTAAATTTTACGTTAGGATATATTTACCTCAGAATGTTCGGCACGATGTTGGATAAATGGCTTCGAACCTCAACGGTGGTTAAAACGCAAGTGACTTCGATTTTCCGCATTTGCGTGACATTTATCCTGCATTTACCAACAATGTAAGTACCGAAAACAAAGACAATTATAAATTTCCGTTTATTTCAACAATTATAAATTTCCTTTTATTTCAAAATTTACCTCGTGTTTTTTGGTAGACCAAAGCTCACATAAGAATGTCCAGTCTTGCTCCTCTATAAAATCAGGCTTGTGTTGTGGAGCATCTGAAGGTCCATGTTTGTCGAATATTGGTTTCAGGACTTTTGTCCTATAATCTTTATAACTTTTCCCATGTGGTAGTCAATATATTGTTGGACATTCACTTTGGTCAGATCGAAGTCGAACCACTCCTACATGAATAGAAACCGAGTAAAAATAAGTATAAAATAAAAATGTTAACTAACAAACAATATCGAAAACTTACAAGTAGCGAATAGAATAACTGGTTTATTTTCGTCTCCCACGGTATCTTTCTCCAAGAAACGTAGTTTTGGGGTGCTTCATATCGAGCTACAGCTCCTATGGCTGTATTAAACGCTGAATTATGTTGTCCGACTTGATTGTGTCCATCATCTGATATCTCAATCCGGATACGGCCGTGAGCCTTAACGTACTTAGACAACCCCAGGCCACGGGTGCATCCTCGACCCTTCGATGTACTGGACTCACCTGTGCTAGCAGAGACTCCACCAAGGCCAGTTGTCCTTACTGATGTAGATGGAGTCGCATTAGCCCGTCTGCGATTGCTCGGTGCCATCTGCAAAAACACAAAAAGTTTCATTTATTTTGAATGTAATAGAACCAAACCAAACACATGCATTTTATAGTATATGTATGAACATTATATTACAAAACCAAACCAAACTAAACTTAACCAAACCAAACACATTCCAAAATTTAATGTTAATCAGAATTTTCTCGGCCTTGGCCTTCCCTCTCTCGCTCACCTAAATCTCACTCACATACAAGAATCACAAACAAAAATATACAAAGCTCTCACTCACATAGCCACAAGCAAACAACGCCAAATTCACCACAAGCCATGCAATTCCAAACCCTTAAGCTCTTCTAGTCCCTCACGGCACTCACACGCTCTCTCCTTTTGATTACAATCATTCGAGACACAAAAACACAAACCCTAGATTTTTTAACCTTCTTTACAACACAACTTCAATCACCATAAATAGATATCGGATACAAAAGTTATAGCCATAATACAAAGACTCATCTTTCATAAATTCAATTAAGTGTAAGAAGACTAACAGCAGCAAATTGCTGCTGTTCTCACCTTCACCAGCCAACTCGAGTCCAACTCCAACTCCAAATGAAATAAATTTTAAAATGCTCCAACTCCAAATGAAATAACTCGAGTCCAACTCGAGTCCATCTAAGCAACTTCAACTTTAAAATTTTGAACAAGTTTAAAGGCAACCCAACACAAAAACTCTTTATCTATTCTAAACACCAAGTACAGAAGCAATCAAAATTGGAAAATATAACTATGTTAAATAAGTTTGTGTCTCTTTCGGTCTTTCCTGATTGATCACATGATCGAGCCAACATAGATGACTGAACAATGTAATCCTTTTTTGCACATAAACTTGAAGCATTCACATTTTTCTTTCTTTCCTAAAAATAAAAACAAAGACTGAATGCAAGGAGGTCCACCTAGGTTGCTAAATGTCAAAATCAACACATACATATTCCTCAAGAATTAACATGACAAATCAAATTCCTTCTACCACAAGGGCGATTTCAATAACATAACCCATAAATAATTTGTAGGAATTGAATCACCAAAAGAGAAAATTATAATAAACCAATGAATAAATTTGTCATCCTTGACCATATCTCTTCAAATCTCACTAAATATAGAAAAGATTTTAATCCCAAATGGAAACTCCATAGCCCATTTATAGCAACAAAAACCTATTTGAAAATGAACATGCAATGAGACTTACATGTAAAGTCGATGAATTTGCTGAAGAAGATAGTGGTTGGAGCCGAGAAAGAAGAAGAAGATAGTGAGAGGGCTTTTTTTGGTCGTCTGAGCCGAGAAAGAAAAAGACACTGGTTTTAGGGATTTAATGGACATTTAGCGTCGAAATTATTCGACGCTAAAAGTAAATAATTTCGACGCTAAAAAGTTGGTGGCTTATTAAAAAATTAGGGTTATTTTTCCGGGAAATTTAATTTTTTTATTTAGCGTCGAAATTAAACAAATCGACGCTAAATGTTAGACATTTAGCGTCGATAAGACTTTTCGACGCTAAATGTCAAACATTTAGCGTCGATAAGACTTTTCGACGTTAAATGTATAACATTTAGCGTCGAAATTTAATCGACGCTAAATGTCTTTCATTTAGCGTCGACTCTTATTTTGACGTTAAATGTCTAACATTTAGCGTCGACTATTATATTTCGACGCTAAATGTCTACCATTAAAAATAATAATAACAATTATATGATAATTATAATATTAATAATTACGACAATCTTTCAACCATATTTAAATAATAATTAAAAACAACAACCATACATTATAATCCAGAAAATTATTCATCAATCACAAAATACACTAACTTCATTAATCACTATTATCTTCGGTATTTGAGGATTCGTGACTGGAATCGAAGTCATCTTCAGTGTCAAATTATTCTTCACTTGCTACTTCAACGCTCACTTCAGAATGAGGAATTATCTCAACGTCTGTACTATCTCGTGTTAATGTGATATTTTCAGGAACTGTGACAGTTGGTCCATAAAATATCTTTTTAGGAACTTCGAAGTTGCCGGAGACTTCTTGTGTTTCATCTGATATGTCAACTCTATCTTTCTCCTGCGTGTCCTAAATGCCCCTATGTTGGAACTTTTCTACCACCATCCATCTAGTTCCTAACTTTGGATCAGATATATATATCACTGAACGTGCTTGGGTATAAAAAATGTATGGATCATTCTTGTACCAAAAACGTTGAACATTAATTGACGTTAGATGATTACTAACTTGAATTCTCCTCTTTCTGGCATTTGTGTCAAACCACTTACAGTCGAATAGCACAATATGTCGTCTGGGTCGGTATATCAACTCAATGACCGATTGCAACACTCCGTAGAAGTCAATAAGATCTGAGCCGTGTTCTCCTTGGACTACAATTCCATAATTCTGAGTCACATGAGTAACATCTCGCTGTTCGGTATGAAATCTAACTCCGTTGACAATGCATCCACTGTATTCATAAGCCTGCTTTTGAGGCCTATAAGCCAAAGAAACCAACGAGGATGACGAGTCCAATTGACCATTTTGCACTTGGTTCTTAATCTAACAATGAGAGAAATAGATGTGTTAATATAACAAACTGAAATATTTAATGTTAGGATAAAAATAAATATAAAATGTTAGGCCTTACAGTTGTCTCAAACCATTTAGGAAATTATTTTTTGTGTGTTTCATCAACGTTATGGTCACCACCACATTGTAGCATTGTTAGATGTTGCCTACAAAAAATGAGTTAGGTTAATGTATGGCAAAAATACTATGGTTATGCACCAGAAAAACTTACGTTAAATACGGTTGCACTTCTTCACAATTACTCAATATAAACCAATGCGCATGTTGAACTTCCTGAAGGGTTAGTAATTTGACACCTACTGCTCCAAATGGTCTGCAATTTTGACGGAACACTGTGATATCTTGCGAATTACTTGCATCTCCATCATAGTTTCGTGGCCGACGATTAAAATGAGTTTCAATATTCTGCATGTACATCGAAAAAAATGTTATTGCTTCAATTATTACAACAGCTTCAGCTATTGACCTTTCAGGGCGCGCCTTGTTTTTCACATATTGTTTGTAATCTCCCAAAGCCCTGCGGATATGACAACAAGTTTGCATTAAAACTAAATTCAATGCACAGTAAAAATTTAAGAATGTAATATTTAAAACTGTTGGGGTTGGTGCTCAGAGCGCCAATTCCCGGTTGTATTTCTATTGAATACTTCTGTAAAACATTATTATTATGAATAATATATGCAGTTTCTATAATATAATCTATCTTTCTATATGGTAAAGACGTAATGACCCTAGAATGATTAGTCATGATACAGTTGCAAAAGTGTCGCAACGGACATTGAGATGTATCATGACGTTGTCATTCTCAGACTGTTCCTGGTCAAGGTTTACACTACTTGGTTAGTATAGTAAACCCGTTGAGACCGGTACATGTCGTATACTGGAATATATGATTCCAATGGTTTCTCAATGAACCATAAGTCTTGGAGACTAGTATAGACGTGTAGGTGTTTATAGCGGATAAACACTGAATGGATGGTACACCAGCGTCAATAAGAATCTTCTTGGGTTGAGTAGCACTTGTGATTCTTAGACTTGAGATGCCATTGTGGGCACATGAGACATCTTCTACACTTAGACGGCAGTCACGTCACCGATCTATTTAGATCAGACCTCCGCCTATTCGTTGGGTGTAGATAGATCCTCAGGGTGTCCTATGTGTATCAAGATAGGATCCGTCAATTCTGTGTATCAGAGCATAGGTAGTCCATATGATTAGCAATCAGATAAAACCATGGGCCCGTGGTAAAGTTTAGAAGCTAGTTCTAAACAATCTTTTAGAGATTGCTAATAGAATAGTCGACTGGATAATCCCGATAGAGATTTGACGTTTACATCTATATCTCTGGGTTTTATCCGGATACCTGTGACGGAGGAATTATACATTTGCCATGACCTCGACCTGTATGATTCAGCGAGATTATCCGTGATCGTCATAATCTACGGGTGGATAGATTATGGACACGAAATTTGATTTCGTGACGGATATACCTGAATCTAGAGAGTCTCAATAATGAAACATACTCGTAGAGCACTAGAGCAACATTAATAAATAATATTGATTATTTATAAAGTCGTTTAAAGGTTAAACGCAAGATACGTGCTAAAGGGACTAGATAGTCATTTGCCTAATTATTGTGTATTTACATTTAATACTTGATTAATTTAAATACACATTAATTAATAGTCAAAATGAGTTATTTGACTTATATCCTAAATTAATATATGTTTTTAATATTTAATGTAAATATTATACATATATTTAATATATTTGTATTTGATTAATTAATTAATTATTTAATTGTTAAATGATTAAATTAATTAAAATATAAATATCTTACATTAGGATATATTAAGTAAATGATGATTAGTTGCCTTTGTTGACTTAAATAAATATCTAATAAAGTTGTATTAAGATATTTATGCAAGTTGATAACATGTTTTTGAAATGAAATTGAAATGAAAATAATTTGGTAAATGCTTGTGATTTTCGGCCAAGGGTAAATTATTACAAGTATATATTGTTTTCATTTCATCTTCATTTGGTTAACCTAATACACTTTTCATAAACTCCATTGAAAGAAACCAAGGAAACAAGTGAAGGAGAAAAGGAAAAACCAAAAGAAAAGCTTGGATATTGTAAGTTTTTCAAACTTACTATTAGAAAGGAAATTGTTCCTTAGGATCTAGGCAACATCTTGTGATGTTATTAAGTTATTCTTTTCTTTATTTCTTGTGTTTTGATGATGGAAATTTTTATTGAAAGTGTTGAGCATGTATTGTGAAGCAAGGTTGTGACTATTGTAGTTGTAAGCTTTCTTTTAAGGTTTTTGGAAACCATGTTGCTAATCTAGAGTTATTGACCCACTCTTAAATGACCTAGATTTGATCTTGAGTTGTTTCATTGTGTTGAGACTTGGATTGGATGGAAGAATGATGATTGAAGTAATTGATTTAATGTATTTGGTCTAATTTGTCCAATTTGTGGAAATTGAAAAATTAGGGTTCTTGACCAATTCCAAATTTTGGGGTTTTCATATATGTTGTACATTTGTGTGTGTATATGATGCATATAAAGTTTCATGTTCATTGGATTGCATCTTGATGTGTTTTGATGCATGAAATCACAAAGTGCACAATTGTGCTCCTTGGAGGGGCTCTCGGCTTTGGTAAGGAAATTTGGGGATTTTGGTGCTTTTGGTGTTTTGATGTTTTGAACATCATAAGTTCATCTTAGAAATGATTTAGAATCATTCAAAATTGATTTGATCAATTTCGGACTAAAATGGACAAAAATACAAAGTAAGGGTATTTCAGTAAATTCACTTAAATATGATTTATTGAATTTATTTTCATAATTTGATTATTGGAATGTTAAATAAATATGTTTATTTAATTAATCCGAGAAAAATTTTTGAAATCTGAAAATCGGATTTTCACCGCTTCCGCTGCGTTACCGGATTCACCCCCTAAAAACCCATACAAAAACTGTATATATATAGTACCTCTCAATGGGATACATCCATCTGTAATGGACATGACCTCCATTTCTAGCTTCAGCCGGTAAATGCACGGCCAGATGTACAATCACATCAAAAAAAGCGGGTGGCAAAATTCGCTCCAGCTTGCATAGGATTATCACGATTCCTCGCTCAAGTTCGTCAATAACAGTTATGGTTAATGTCATCTGACATAATTATTTAAAGAAGCCACATAGATCAAGTACGTCGTCGCATACATTCGGGGGGAGATAGGTCGAATGCCAACAGGAAGGAGAATCTCGAGAAGCATATGACAATCGTGACTCTTTAATCCCATTATTGTATCATCTCTAAACCCAACGCCCAATATTCGATGCATTACATGCCATGTATCCCTTAGTGCTCCATCCAGATAATGAACCATAAGCTAGAAAATCATTAATGGTCCATAATAATGCGGCATGCATCTGAAAATACTGCTCGGAAGCTGCATCATAGGTATACACACCCACATTCCATAATGTTTGTAACTCCTCGATCAATGGTCTCAAGTAAATATTCATATATTTACCAGGGGAACGTGGACCAGGGATAAAAAATGACATAAACATGAACGGATCCTTTATACATTTCCATGGAGGTAAGTTATATGGAAAAACAATAACGGGCCACATGCTATAAGAGTTGTACATATTCCCAAATGGGTTAAAACCATCAGAGGCAAGACCTAACCTGACATTACGGGGGTCCTCAGCGAAACGGGGGTACATGTCATCAAATTCCTTCCACTCGGTTCCATCCGCGGGATGTCTAAGTATGCCCTCTACACCGATCCTCTTTTCATGATGCCACATCATGTCAGTCGCTGTGTGTCGTGACATGAACAATATCTGCAGCCCGGGCGTTAAAGGGAAATATCGCAATATCTTTTGAGGCACTTTCTTCCCCGTACCACAGACTTTGTACCGACTTTCACCACATATCGGACAATATTCAAGTGATTCATACTCGGCACGAAATAATTCACAATCATACTTAAAAGCATGAATGGATTCATACCCCATTCCCAAATCACGCAACATTTTCTTTGCCTCGTAGTACGACTTAGGCAATTCGCTTCCAACCGGTAACATTTGGCCCAGTAACTCTAGCATCATATCAATACTTTTGTTGGTCATTCTGTTGATCACTTTAATGTGTAATAATTTCACAACGAAATTCAAGATGGACATTCCAGCACCTTCAAATGGAATTTTTTTTGCCTCATCAAGTAGTTCACTAAATAAATTTTGATCATTTCCACTTAACACTGGCATGTCACCACTGACACTATGACCAAGTTGTGGACCTTGTAAGTCATGCAAAGTGTGGGGCACAGAAATCGACGACGCATGCTGTTCTAGGCTCAGGGCCTAGTTGAGAGTACGGAGTAGTCCGCGGGGAACTAAACCGGAGAATAAATGAGTCGCCACCCGGTGTGAACCAGGACAAAGATTTAAGGCCGTACTCACCCCTCGCAAGGGAAGACCTCAAACCGTTTGGTTCGGAATGGTCCATTACTTATGTCACTTGTGATGATATGATTTGTGCAATGAATTAACCGAGTCTATGCAATATATATGCTCAAAGATATCCTAGATCTAATATGCATTCATCAAAAATAACTCCTAATCTAAGTTTGCATGCTTGAAAGCAAGTCTTTGAACGGCAAACAAGATATCACACGATGAGCACATTGAACCATTAAACCGAAATAAACAAATAACTATTTAAACATAATCATAAACTAAACAAACATCATGCATAAAGAATAAAGAAACAACATGCCTAAATAACATAATCATGTTTATAAATTAAATAACAAACTAAATTTAATCATGCTTTAAACAATAAATAAACAACCTACGAACTATAACATACTAAAACACAAGTTCGGATGAGACGAAATATTTGTCTCTTAAGTGGTACGTGGCATTGTATCCCGAGTGCAGACCGCAATACCGTCCATTCGGAATCGGCTACGAAATTTACGTCCAGGTTTCCATCCGATATACCACAAAAGGGAACACATATCCCGCTCATCCAACAATCACATCATGCCTCAAACGACTCTCATGCAATAATATTTTAAAATAAATAAAATAAATCGAAGGAAGATGAGTAAAAAGGTGCCCTAAGGTCTAACCTCTTTTTTCGTCTCACGGGAGTGCGTTGGGATGTCGCCGGAGGGGTTGTATTTTCACTATTTTCACTAGTTTGCTGGTTCACTATTTTCGCTCGTTGTTTTCTCTGTTTTCTTTACTATTTTTCTGTGGTCTTGGCTTACTGTCTTGAGGCATTTTAAGGACCGTACGCTTCTCACTTAAATCAATCTCAAACATTATATCCCTCAACTTAGAACCCCTCTCCTGCACACTCTGCAACAACTTTTTATACACCTCAATTGTCATCTCTCCATTCATTGACAATGAATCAATCATCTTCGCTGCATTCTCTACTCTAAAAAAATGTCCATTATTTGTATCTGTAACCACTGAAGACGATGAAGGCCGCACATCAACCACAGTTTTTGGCCGCACACCAACCACAATTTTTTCATTCTTATCACTCCCTTGCTGTCTTTGATCAAACACACAACAGACCTCCCTTCTCTCTCATCTTCAATATCCTCAATTTATTCTACACTCGAATCATCAGATATGGAAAACAATACTCTTTTGTCACCTTCTTCACCCCTCCCCTACGAATTATATCCTTCTAAAAGAAATTCGATAGATTCTAATATTTATTTTTCCTTGCAAAGGACCAATCTTTAGGTGTTTATGTTTCATTAACATGAAGTGTATATTTTGCATGGTTTAAGCTTTGATAAGAGTAGTGTATGTAATATGGAGTGAGTTAGTGATGAATGTTGTGTTGAGGTCTAATATAGGTCCCAAGATTAACAAATCAAGCAAGAAAACGCATGAATACACAGCATAGGAAGTGCGGAATATACTCACAATGGTCGGTTTTGATGCGAAGAAGAACAAAAGCCATTTTCTTCCTCCAAGCATTCGGCAGTGACCCTCCAAGGCAGTGGACTGCTCGGTTTTGCTCCTCTTTGATGCTTCAAGAATAGGCCATGGTTGTCACCATTGAAGCTCCAAGCTTCAAGCTTTAAAAACAATTCCAAGCTCACAAATTCGTTTCCCTATCACCATAATATAACTCATTGTGTGTGCTAGCACTACTCATCTTCATTTTCTTCTCAAAAATTCGGTCAAACCAGAAGATTTTTGTGAAGAAATCGGCTTGAAGCCGTGAGAAGAGGAAGAAGAAAAGAGAGGGAAAAGAGAAGTGCGTGAGAGTGGTGAGAGAGAGAGAGAAAAGCTTTTTCATTTATTATATATTTATTTCATTTACCAAGTAAAATAAATAAATAAACATATGTATTACTTTAATACAAAAGTCAAGTGGAAAAAGCAAAAAGCAAAATCCTTTCAACAATTCCTTATCTCCTTTCAACTCATTACATCACATCAAGTCACTTTAAAAAGTGACAACATGTCATGTCACATCACATCACTCAAAGTGACAAGTGATTTGACAATTGATGCGACTAGCGATTTGACGCTTGATGTGACTTGCGTGTCGTGCTTGAATTCGAAATGCGAATGCGCTCGCAATCACTCTCGGGCTCGATTTCGCTAATTCCGAATTAACGAATTTTCCGTCGCGTCGTAATTAAGTGATTACGTCTAGCGAAATCACTATTCACGTCGCTAACGAATAAATTCTAAATTAATTCGTTCGCCCGAATTAAAATCTAATTTTAATTCCGCGTCGAAATCCAATTTCTAATAATATATCAAATATATTATTTTATCGATTAATTCCAAATTAATCGTTCTCTCTCTTTAATTAATATTTTATCCCCGATAAAATATCTCCGCAATTAATCCCAGATTAATTTTCTCTCTCTAGAAATTAATCTTCTCTCTTTACTAATTAATCCCAGATTAATCATAGTGCGAGTTATACGTCATCGGTGAATCTTCAGGAAGCGACCCATGAGATCTCCGAATATGTTGGCAGTAAATACGGTCGTCAGACTATCCGAACACGTAGGTACCTCGTACTACGTTTATACCGATTTACAAGACAAGGTTGGCTTCTAGCAAAGCGCCATGCCTACCCAATTCTCCAGAAATATTCTTACAGGAATATATAGATCTGTATCAAGCGTAGTATACCGTAGTATTGTGTATATCGGCCCAGTATCGGATAGTCACGTGCTAGGGCTGGGACTGGATAAATGTCTGCCCCGTCCAAAGCACATGTCGGATGTCTGGTAACTAGTCTCTATAATCGGATATGTATGACCTAGTCATAATATCCCGATGGTTGCGCAACACTTAAGAGCACTAATACCGTATCCTGCGTGACATCATCTCCACTATGACTGGAGTGATACTTCCGTCTTGACATCACACCCAATACACTACGACTCTCTGATAAACCCAGAAGTGGTGTACGCAGAACCGGTTAAAGCCCTGTACCACCAAGACGAAAGTCTATCGATTATCGTAAGTATTAGCGATGTAAGTCTCAGGTTAAGACCATACACACCTACCCTAATTTCGGCCTCCCATAGACACATAGTCATAATACCAATGGGATTCCGAGGGGTCTATCTAAAGCGAAGCTGTTTCCCGTACCATCGGTGAAACACGACCTCCCATCGCACTTGCATAAGTATCCAATACTTATATATATGAGAACTATGCAGTTGTGCCATCACAACGCGCACAAGTGCAATACTAGCCTATTCCGCATTATCGATGTCCTGTCTCGATAATACTCCGGCTAGGGATATTTAATGATTAATCCTTCGGGGATTGATACTGTCTCATATCATTCTCAATCCAGGAACTAATCATATGGACCTCTATTCATTTATACATTTATGGTGATCTAATCACAAATGATGAGAGTGCAATTTCCTTGTCACATAGTTAATTTGTACAACAACACCGTGATCTGTACAAATAGTGACGCTATGGGTCATTTTGTCCAACAATCTCCCACTTTGCACATAGCCAGTCACTCGAGTGTCTAACACCCGAACTATGTACAGTTCGCTCAAATTGCTGAGGAAAGGTTTTCGTCAGCGGATTTGCGTAATTATCTTCTGACGCGATTTATACGATCATCACATCGCCACGATGTATGATCCGAACGAATCAGATGATATAGAAGTATATATCTGGATCGTCGATGAGACCTTTAATTCCTTAGCCTGTGCTGACGCCTAGCTCAGCTGCTAAAAGAACTATATCTAATTTAATTAGATTTATTATCGATCCAAATGGCTTCTATTGCTGCCTCAGCTGGAGCTGAGATGGGGAGCTGTTGCTCTAGGGTTTATTCTATGTTCGGCTTAGTGGAAAGCTTGGTCGGTGGGGGGTTAGTGCTTTGTGTTTGTTTTCATATGGAGCTGAGATGGGGGTGACTGTTTCGGTTTGTTATGCTTCTTGTTCACGTGTTGCTGTTTGTGGCTGCGTTAATTAGGGTTGGCCAAGTCGGTTAGTGGCATAAAATAGGGTGATTGTGTTCTTGTTTGTGGCTTGTTACCGAGTGTGTTTACTGTGTGCCGAGTGTGAGCGTTACATGAAGGGTTGCTGCCATGTGATTTGTTTGTTGCTCGGTCAGTGAGGGGGTGGTTCGTTGGGTTTAACGGATGCCGTGGCTGTGTGAAGCTCAAATGGCCTGCCGATTGTGTTTTTGGTGAGGGGAAGTCGATCTAGGGTTTTTTTAGCTTGTTCTTCTTTTGGTCTGTGGGTGTGGGTGTGAAGGAGATGAAGGTTTGTCTAGGATTTCATTGTTTTGTCTATGCCGTGAGGTCCATGGGCTGAAGCCACCTTCTAGGTTTACTTTAGGGTCCTTATATAGTAGTGAGCTAGGGTTAGGGTTTTGGATGGGTACATATGGGCTTTTGGTGGGTGCGTGGGTTCTGGGCCAAGATTTTTAATTTTTAAAACAAGAATCGACTGAGTGAATCCGCGAAAACCAGTGAGTTAAAAATTGATGAGCTATTAATTTCAGAATTCTCCCTTCTGACGTCCGTTTCCCGCGACTCCCGCGACTGATCGAGTAGTGCCTCATACAAAGCTCATCATTGGGCTTTCATGGAAAAATGCAGTGTCTACAGTCGCCCCCACTTTGATGGGACTTGTGTAGTGTGTGACAGTGACAATCCTATCAAAGTCATGCAATGCATTTTTACTTACCTGGCTCGCCAGCTGCTGCTTGACTTGCCTGTTGCTTGGAACTGAGTTGATCTGGTGTGGTGGGCCTCGACCCTGGGACGCATCCGAAAACTGATGATGATTGAATTCCTAGTTCGCCAGCTGCCATCTGATTGCTTCAAACTGAGTTGATGATGCATAGACCTCGATCCTGGGGCGCATCCCAATAACTACAACCGACAACGGGGGGCCTCGACCCTGAGACGCATCCCAATACCGCTGATAATAGGGCCTCGCCCTCAAACTGATGATGTAGTGGGCTCTCGACCCTGGGACGCATCCCAGAACTACAACTGACAACAGGGGCACCTCGACCCTGGGACACATCCCAATACCGCTGACAATGGGGGCCTCGCCCTCAAACTGATGATGTAGTGGGCTGGAACGCATCCCAGAACTACAACCGACAACGAGGGCACCTCGACCCAACACTGCTGACAATAGGGACCTCACCCTCGAACTGATGATGTAGTGGGCACCTCGACCCTGGGCACCTCGACCCGGAACTACAACCGACAACGGGGGCACCTCGACCCAACACCGCTGACAATAGGGACCTCGCCTTCGAACTGATGATGTAGTGGGCACCTCGACCCTGGGCACCTCGACCCGGAACTACAACCGACAATGGGGACACCTCAACCCTAGGCACCTCGACCCAACACCGCTGACAATAGGGACCTCGCCCTCGAACTGATGATGTAGTGAGCACCTCGACCCTGGGCACCTCGACCCAACACCGCTGACAATAGGGACCTCGCCCTCGAACTAATGATGTAGTGGGTCTTCGACCCTAAAATGGTACTGATGTGGGCCTCACCCTCAAAACTGATTCTGATGTGGGCCTCGCCCCTAGACTGATGCTGATGTGGGCCTCGCCCCCAAACTGATATTGATGTGGGCCTCGCCCCCAGACTAGTACTGATGTGGGCCTTGCCCCAAACTGATACTTATGTAGGCCTCACCCCAAACTGATACTGATGTGGGCCTCAACCCTGGGACACATCCATAAAACTGACACTGATGATGTGTGGGCCTCAACCTTGAACTGATGCTTATGTGGGCCTCGCCCCCAAACTGATACTGAAGTGGGCCTCAACCCGAGACTGATACTGATGTGGGCCTCGCCCCCAGATTGATATTGATGTGGGCCTCGACCCTGGGACTCATCCCCAAAACTGATGCTGATGTGGGCCTCGGCCCTAGGACTCATCCCCAAAACTGATACTAACGTGGGCCTCGACCCTGGGACTCATCCCCAAAACTGATATTGATGATGCGGGCTTCAACTCTGGGACTCATCCCCAAAACCTATGCTGATGTGGGTCTCGACCCTGGGACTCATCCCCAAAACTACTACTCATATGTTGCTGATTCTGGTTGGCTTGTCTTTGCCGCTTTCTCTTTTTCTTTTAAAACCTGTGAACAAAAACAAGACAAAGATTGCGTGTATATGACGTGTATGCATGAATGCGTTTCCTATTCCGATGGGTTAGGTCTCCCTTGTGCTCTTCGGTGCTTCTTGCCTCCAAACGTCTTTAGTCGTCCCCTAGGTCTGCTTACAATTTCTTTCTGCCAGTTCTCTTCTGGTAATTGCTCAGTATTCTCTCTGGTATCATGGCTCAATTTCTTGTTATTCTTCTTATTCACTGGGTGGTAGACTGATCACTCCCAGTCTTGATTTAGCTTTCTGCTCTCCGCTGTTTGCACTTGGTCAAGATGAACCACATGTTGGGGCCTTCCATATCAACATGCTATTACAAGCTATGAACTAGTCGCAATAGTTATACATATAATTGCCCTCAAAGAGTGCCCAGTATTGAAACCAGAGAACCTTCAAAACATTCGATGCAACTCAAATCTGAGTTTTTGAATAAATGATCTAAGCCAGACTCAAAGTGTGTGTGTGCAAAGGTTCTTTCACAGCTTAATCCTTAAGTAAGCCAACTCAATGATTTTGTTTCAAAAATCGGGATCGATGGGTCAAACTAACCTAGATGTCTCAATTATGTTCTGCGATTGCTTTTCCGTGCTCAATGTGGTATGATTTTATTTTTCTTTTCCTTTGTCCTCTTTTTTCAAAATTTTCTCGGATTAATTAAATAAACATATTTATTTAATTATCCAATAATCAAATTATGAAATAAAATTCAAATGAATCATATTCAAGTGAATTTACCGAATTACCCTTTATTGGTATTTTGTCCATTTTAGTCCGAAATTGATCTAATCAATTTTGAATGATTCTAAATCATTTGTAAGATGAACTTAGCATGTACAAAACATCAAAACACCAAAAGCACCAAAAATCCCAAATTTCTTCATCAAGGCCGAATGCACTACATTAGTGCCATTTTGTGCACTTTGTGATTTCATGCATCAAAACACATCAAGATGTAATCCAATGAACATGAAACTTTATATGCATCATATATACACACAAATACATCAAAACACATCAAGATGTAATCCAATGAACATGAAACTTTATATGCATCATATATACACACAAATACACAACATATATGAAAATCCCCAAATTTGGAATTGGTCATGAACCCTAATTTTTCAATTTCATCAAATTGGACAAATTAGACCAAATTGGTTAAATCCAACACTTCAATCATCTTTCTTCCATCCAATCAAAGTCTCAACACAATGAAACAACTCAAGATCAAATCTAGGTCATCTAAGAGTGGGTCAACAACTCTAGATTAGCAACAAGGTTTCCAAAACCATAAAAGAATACTTATAACTACACTAGTCACAAGCTTCTCCATTATACATGCACAACACTTTAATCAAACATTTATCCATCAAAAACACAAAGAATAAAGAAAAGAAAAAACTCAAGAACATCACAAGATGTTGCCCACAACAAGAGGAACAAATTACTCTCTAATGGAAGGTTGGAAATACTTACTATTTTCCAAGATTTTCTTGATTTTTCTTTCTTTTCTCTCTAGCATTCTTTGCCTTCCTTTAATGGAATTTTTGGTTAAAATGTATTAGGTTAAGAAGAATGAAATGAAAAAACAATATATACTTGTATCATAATGGCCTTGGCCGAAATTACCTAGCCAAATACAAGTTTTTGCAATTTCAATTTCATTTCACTTTACATTTGATCAACTTGGTTAAATATCTAAAAACAACTTAATTAGATATTTAATAAAGTCAACAAATGCAACTAAGAGAAAAATATAACTCTTATATTTAAAGTGTATGGCCGAATTTCTCAAATAATAAAGGAAAAAGATATTTTCATTTTCAAACAATTTTGAACAAATATCTTAAGAAGTCAAAATCAATTTGACAACCTTTTCCTTTAATGTAAAGTCAAACATTTACACTTATAATCATTTCCTAACTTTATCATTTAATGATATATTTATATTTTAATTATATTAATCATTTAACAAATAAATAATTAAATAATTAATTAAATACAAATATATCAAATATATGTATTATATTTACTTTAAATATCTCAAATACATATATTGATGATATATGTCAAATACATTTATTTGACTATTTATTAATGTGTATTTAATAATATCATATATTAAATACAAATACACATTAATTAGGAAATGACGATTCGGCCCGTTCGCATGTATTTTTCGTTTAACGTTTAAACGATTTATAAATAATCATCATTATTCATAAATGTTGCTCTAGTGCTCTACGAGTATGTTTCATTATTGAGACTCTCTAGATTCAGGTATATCCGTCACGAAATCCAATTTCGTGTCCATAATCTATCCACCCGTAGATTATGACGATCACGGATAATCTCGCTGAATCATACAGGTCGAGGTCATTGCATACGTATAATCCCTCCGTCACAGGTATCCGGAAAAACCAGAGATATAGATGTAAACGTCAAATCTCTATAGGTATTATCCCGTCGACGTATCTATTAGCAATCTTTAAATAACACTCGAAACTTACTTCCGATGTATATACTGTGGCCACAGATTTAACAGACTGCTAAATATATATGGACTATCTATGCTCTGTACACAGAACTGACGGATCCTATCTTGACACACACAGGATATCCTGAGGATCGATCTACACCCAACGAACAGGCGGAGGTCTGATCTAAATAGATCGGTCACGTGACTGCCATCTAAGTGTGGAGGATGTCTCATACATCCACAGTGGTGTCTCAAGTCGAAGGACCACTATGCTACTCAACTCGAGAAGATTCTTATTGACGTTGGTGTACTATCCATTAAGAATCTTCGGTGAGCCGTTCAGTGTTTATCCACTATAAACACCTACAGTCTATACGAGTCTCCCTAGACTCATGGTTCATGGGATAAACCATCGCACCAAGTCTCGATATACGACATGTACTGGTCTCAACGGATTTGACTAACCGACCGCGTGTTAGCAAATCTTGACCAGGAACTATGTTTGATAATATTCATATAGCAGTGACACTTCCCAATGTCAATTACAAACTAACTTTGTAACTGTGTACTGCATTATATATTATCGGGCCTTTGTCTAATATATACATATCACTAAACCACATTTAGTTTCAATCTAATCGTAATCAGATCAAATACGTATATAAGAACAAGAGAGTGCAACCATAAATAAGTAATATTATGGAATAAGGGGATGTTCGTATTCATGAATCAGACATAAATACGGTCCGGATTGGCTCTCTGAGCACCAACCCCAACAATTTCTCCCACTTGCTCTAGTGCCAATCCAGGTATCATATACTCATCTCAATGTGCATCGTATGCACATGGCCCTCAAAAGCTCACCCAGTACTAAGAGGTAGGCAACAAAAACAAGTCCGCTATGACATATTGAGTTTGTCAAACAAACTCCATCGTTTCCCAGAGAGCATCATAAATATTTTGTAGAATCTAGATTATACATTAATATGACTCTGATGCTACATCAGTATTGTGCTACAGCTACTGAGTTGTCCAAGTATTTAAGGATCAAATCCAAAATACTATGAAGACAACCGCAAGCACAATATCAATTCAAACTTCTATTTTATAAGGTCACTATGCAACTTCATAAGTCAATACTTTATAAGTTGCATTTAATCCACTATAAAAGTAGAATCCTTCGTGACACTCCCACTGCATCTTTTCTGACTCTTTATGACGTAGACTGTCTAACGTCATAATTAGTCTCAAAACTAATATGACCCCAATGGTTGCAGACTGTATTCTCCATGAATTAGAAACTCGTTCTTAATATCTCAAAGATCACAAAGAACGTGTTTCAAGATCCATCCTATGGTCTATAGGAATCAAAATAACTCGTAACAATTATGATTAAATCGACATCGTTGATCGCACATAATAAAGGTTTCATTATGTCATCATCAATGATACATAACATTGATTAGACATTCTAATCAATATTCTTTCTTTCGAAAAAGTATCATCCTTTACGAAAGATGAATACTATGTATAAGACATACAATAACTGTCGAACAGTTATACTAACTGTCATACAGATAGCCTTGTTATGTCCTTTATTAGATCATATCTAATGCACGACTAATAGGAGTATCTCACAAGTCTCTTGGTTTTATATCTTATATAAAACTTTATATATTATACAGAGACTACTCCCACTTTTTTCACGAAGTAAAGAAGACTTAGGTAAATCTTTTACCTTACAAACATCTCATTATTACCATAATAATAAATGTCGTCAGGATATATAACACTAGAAAGTAATTTGTATGCTCCCACTAACCCTTTTATCACATATGTATTCTATATACTTTGATAAGATCAGACAATCTGACGATATCAAAAATAGAGAACACACAATTTCTGGAAGACTTATCCGAGTCTACAATAGGCTCTATAAGCTTAGCACAAAACTGCGATCTCAACAGAACACAAACTCTAGGGCCATTCCAGAATGAACTCTTCAAACAAGAAAATCACAACTGATCTCTTATCTGAATAAGTTATTCAAAAAACGCCACTATGCATTCTTAGCTCAAATGTACAGTTTAGTATCAACATTAACCAATATATCTCTAATTGTTCATTTAGTTGACTAGAGATAAGTTTTCTCAGAATCTACAATAGATTGCTGAGTATAACTTTTTCTCACTGTCATACTGTAAAGGTAAAACCTTTAATAAGCTCACACTGCTTTTGCTGCGCAAAAATTAGCACATATCATGAACTAATTCATAATGAAAGCTTAATCAAGTTCAAAACTTGATCGTAGTAAGCTATGAAAATCTTAGATTTATGGTTCATGGTGAACTTCCAGAATCGATATCAAATATCGCTTCCATTATAAGTTATAGGATAATTTTTCTTCTTGTTAAGAACAACAAAATCATTATATCAAATACTTTGAAAAGATTCTGATATCCTATTAAACTTATATAGAAGATGTATAAGGGTTGTTTCATCTTATTAATTACGTAGTTCCATTTATAATTTATCATTCTCACAGTTGACTTCAATAAGTCAAGTCTTTTCTACAATAATTAACATCTGATGTTACACGCCAAGTAATAAAACATTTTATTACTTAGGATCGTAGAAAAGATATTCTATCAAATAGAATACAATATTCTATTAAACAGAATAATCGATAACTTTTACTTATACCTCCGAGGTGTAAGTAATTTCCATTATATAACTATTATATAAAAGAAAGATTCAAATCTCAACTTTTCAAGATTTGGATTTTCTACCTATATATATCATATATGTAACTGTAGAAATTAATGGAACATTAATTAAAGAGATGAATTAGTGTTACTGGAGCATAACCCCAAGAGTATTGAAACCAATTCGTTAACATTCAATATCAAACGAATCAAATCATATAAGATTCGATTGCTCCCACTACTCAATTCCATCAAGATGGAATCATGGAAGAATAATATTGAATATGAATCATATTCACTAAATAACCTTAGAACTAATTGCTTTAAATTCATACGTTTGATCGTATCAAAGATCTTTGAACAGTTCAAATACATGTTATGAATTTTGAGGATAGAATTCTCTAAAACCTTTAGATTGAATATATTTGAACAAGTCAAAAATGTTCAATCTACGTTTCATCAGAACGGATTGAAAGTACTTGATACTTTCAAGACTTTCAATATGTGTTCCTTCAGAAACACGTAACTAAGTTATGACAATTCATCAACTAAGTTACGAAGTATAGAAAACTACCTTAAGCAATTATTATTCATTAAACTACATACATCCAATGTATCAGTTAAATAAATCTGGTGGTCCAATGACAATCATTGGTTAAACGAGATCTTAATCACTTTCTTGAATACAATATTCATTAAATGGATAAGGATATGTGGTGTGATCTAGTATCAAACCATCCTTCACCATAAGGAATAAGCATCCAATGCTTAAGTGATTAAACTCATAAAGCACCGTTCTAAATTATTTACTTTACCGAATAATTTTTCTTAATGTTTATCTCTACGTCAATGACACTACTGTTATTATAAAATATGTAACAATTGTTTATAAGAACAAGTGGCTATCCAATAGTCGCGAGTTCCGATATCAAATATCAAAACAATCGTTAACCAATATTTCAAATAACTAGACCAGAGATCTGGTATCCAATACCTATAGTTGTAGTATTTGTGAAAATCGATATTTTCTATACACAACTATACATCTTCTTTCTTTAGCTTTTACTATTTGCATTCAACTATTCACAACAATTGTAAATAACTGATTAGCAAATTGTGTCAGACACATTACCTCTAAAGGTAATTAAAGCTTAGAAACGTCATTACTAGATAAACAATTACCAAATAGGGCTTTCTTAATGCCAGTCAAGAATCTCGAGACATGAACTAATTCAAGTCAATTCTTACTGCATAAGAAACAATTGTCTCTAAAGTATTATTTCCTAAAAGGGATATCTATCTAGATTATCTATTGTGACTTAGAAACTAAGTCATTAACCATCTTGATTTTAGAAGAAAATCAGAACAACAGTTCCCAATGGTCTAGACTAATCTAATAATATCCTAGTCTATTAGTATCTAGAACCTATTCTAGAATAACTGCAACCAAGAGTCTAGTCAGATAACTTATCAAAATATGTGTGCAGTAAATAAAAGTTTAATTCTATCTACTATAGAATAAGGAAACAAACAAGCGGCAATTTCCATAATAACATACACTGCCTAAGTTATGGAATATTTTAAACTTAGCAGTGCCTCCCACTATTTTTACGTAATGTCGTAATCCCCAACGGAAAAACGAGAATTCAATAATTAAATCGAATTCCATAATGGGAAGAGGACCCCATGAATATATTTCGACTCACAGCAGAGGCACTGTCTCGCCGACGTATATTCACAGGTAGACAATTAATTGTCAATCACTCACTAGTGACTCCAAGGTTCCAGTCCTGGCCGTTTCTCGTTGTCGCTGCGAAGGCAGGCCCACAAGGAGACGTACCAAGGTTAAACTTGTCAATGATAAACTCAAGTTACTTGCGTAACCCTGACAGCTAGGGCACGTTCAGGATTCCGCTTTCGCTTGAATTTATCTAGTATCTAATATACATTCGGCATAAATAAATTTCTATCAGCTACACCCTCACAGCAGAGGCACGGTCTCGGATGTAGTCAACAAAAAGATATTTATAAACCGTATTGACAAGACGGACCAAGAAACAAGTATTCCAAATACTAGTTACTTTAAAACCTTATTAAGCGGGGATATTCCATTAAGTGTCATACACCATAAATCTAATCAAATTAGATTATAACATGCATGTATAAAGTCAAGAAAACATGATTAAACATTGAATAAAACAAGCTAATCATTTATGGAGGCCTAGAATCAAACTCGCTCTGATACCATTTTGTAGGGGTTTTAGGGGCAGAATCCGGTAACGCAGCGGAAGCGGTGGAAAATCTTATTTACCGATTTCAAAACTTTTTCTCGGATTAATTAAATAAACATATTTATTTAATTATCCAATAATCAAATTATGAAATAAAATTCAAATGAATCATATTCAAGTGAATTTACCGAATTACCCTTATATTGGTTATTGTCCATTTTAGTCCGAAATTGATCTAATCGATTTTGAATGATTCTAAATCATTTCTAAGATGAAATTAGCATGTTCAAAACATCAAAACACCAAAAGCACCAAAATCCCCAAATTTCTCATCAAGGCCGAATGCACTACATTAGTGCCATTTTGTGCACTTTGTCATTTCATGCATCAAAACACATCAAGATGTAATCCAATGAACATGAAACTTTATATGCATCATACACACACACAAAACACAACATAAATAAAAATCCCCAAATTTGGAATTGGTCATGAACCCTAATTTTTCAATTTCATCAAATTGGACAAATTAGACCAAATTGGTTAAATCCAACACTTCAATCATCTTTCTTCCATCCAATCAAAGTCTCAACACAATGAAACAACTCAA
This sequence comes from Zanthoxylum bungeanum, assembly GCA_019454045.1. NCBI lineage: Eukaryota > Viridiplantae > Streptophyta > Magnoliopsida > Sapindales > Rutaceae > Zanthoxylum > Zanthoxylum bungeanum. Next base: position 33,768 of record SKCR01014210.1, on the reverse strand, counting down.
GATCAAATCTAGGTCATCTAAGAGTGGGTCAACAACTCTAGATTAGCAACAAGGTTTCCAAAACCATAAAAGAATACTTATAACTACACTAGTCACAAGCTTTCTCCATTATACATGCACAACACTTTCATCAACATTTATCCATCAAAAACACAAAGAATAAAGAATAGAAAAAACTCAAGAACATCACAAGATGTTGCCCACAACAAGAGGAACAAATTACTCTCTAATGGAAGGTTGGAAATACTTACTATTTTCCAAGATTTTCTTGATTTTTCTTTCTTTTCTCTCTAGCATTCTTTGCCTTCCTTTAATGGAGTTTTTGGTTAAATGTGTATTAGGTTAAGAAGAATGAAATGAAAAAATAAATATACTTGTATCATAATGGCCTTGGCCGAAATTACCTAGCCAAATACAAGTTTTTGCAATTTCAATTTCATTTCACTTTACATTTGATCAACTTGGTTAAATATCTAAAAACAACTTTATTAGATATTTAATTAAGTCAACAAATGCAACTAAAAAAAATATAACTCTTATATTTAAAGTGTATGGCCGAATTTATCAAATAATAAAGGAAAAAGATATTTTCATTTTCAAACAATTTTGAACAATATCTTAAGAAGTCAAAATCAATTGACAACCTTTTCCTTTAATGTAAAGTCAAACATTTATACTTATAATCATTTCCTAACTTTATCATTTAATGATATATTTATATTTTAATTATATTAGTCATTTAACAATTAAATAATTAAATAATTAATTAAATACAAATATATCAAATATATGTATTATATTTACTTTAAATATCTCAAATACATATATTGATGATATATGTCAAATACCTTTATTTGACTATTTATTAATGTGTATTTAATAATATCATATATTAAATACAAATACACATTAATTAGGAAATAACGATTCGGCCCGTTCGCATGTATTTTTCGTTTAACGTTTAAACGATTTATAAATAATCATCATTATTCATAAATGTTGCTCTAGTGCTCTACGAGTATGTTTCATTATTGAGACTCTCTAGATTCAGGTATATCCGTCACGAAATCCAATTTCGTGTCCATAATCTATCCACCCGTAGATTATGATGATCACGGATAATCTCGCTGAATCATACAGGTCGAGGTCATTGCATACGTATAATCCCTCCGTCACAGGTACCGATAATACCAGAGATATAGATGTAAACGTCAAATCTCTATAGGTATTATCCCGTCGACGTATCTATTAGCAATCTTTAATAACACTCGGAACTTACTTCCGATGTATACTGTGGCCACAGATTTAACAGACTGCTAAATATATATGGACTACCTATGCTCTGTACACAGAACTGACGGATCCTATCTTGACACACACATGATATCCTGAGGATCGATCCATACCAACGAACAGGCGGAGGTCTGATCTAAATAGATCGGTGACGTGACTGCCATCTAAGTGTGGAGGATGTCTCATACATCCACAGTGGTGTCTCAAGTCGAAGGACCACTATGCTACTCAACCCGAGAAGATTCTTATTGACGTTGGTGTACTATCCATTAAGAATCTTCGGTGAGCCGTTCAGTGTTTATCCACTATAAACACCTACATGTCTATACGAGTCTCCCTAGACTCATGGTTCATTGGGATAACCATCGCACCAAGTCTCGATATACGACATGTACTGGTCTCAACGGATTTGACTAACCGACCCGTGTTAGCAAATCTTGACCAGGAACTATGTTTGATAATATTCATATAGCAGTGACACTTCCCAATGTCAATTACAAACTAACTTTGTAACTGTGTACTGCATTATATATTATCGGGCCTTTGTCTAATATATACATATCACTAAACCACATTTAGTTTCAATCTAATCGTAATCAGATCGAATACGTATATAAGAACAAGAGGTGCAACCATAAATAAGTAATATTATGGAATAAGGGGATGTTCGTATTCATGAATCAGACATAAATACGGTCCGGATTGGCGCTTTGAGCACCAACCCCAATAGGTCTCCCCTCTCAAGGGTTCGAGCGGCCAAGTGAAAGCACCTTTTTTATACCCTAAGGTACGTGCCAACGAGTGATGATACCATATAACGATCCGTCGCTTCGAGCGAAAACGACTTCACGATATATGATGCCATCAATTTAAAATAGGCTATGCAAAACATATGAGACAAGGTTAACTAAAGCAAAAATCACAAACATTACAAGACATTATTTCAGGGCCGATTCTCTATCCCCGGTGGAGTTGCGAGACTGTGGGACACAGAAACTGGGCGACGTATGCTGTTCTAGGCTCGCGGCCCGGTCGGGAGTACGGAGTAGCCCGTGGGGGACTAAACCGGAGAAACAAAATGGAGTCGCCACCCGGTGTGAACCATGACAAAGATTTAAGGCCGCACTCACCCATCGCAAGGGAAAACCTCAAACCGTTGGGTTCGGAACGGTCTCTTACTTATGCAAATTGTAATGAAAGGATTTACGCAATAGTATAACAAGTCTTATGCAGCACATGCAAGATAATTCAAATGACACACGAATTTGCATACCCATAAACATTAATAGAAACAATGGAAGCATATTACATTAAAGAGTACAGGATGCGGAAATGAAAATAATAAATAATCAAAGGCGGAAAAAATGTCAATGAATAAATAGCAAATAAAAGGAAATTAATCAGGCTTATGCGAGTGTTTCCCGAGTGGTACGTGAAGTTGTATCCCAAGTACAGACTGCATTACCGTCCATTCGGATTTAGCTACGGAATTTACGTCTGGGTTTCCATCCGATATACCGCAAAGGATAACACGCAAGCATTAACACAACACAATCATTAACCCAATGTTGACGTACATGAAATATGATAATGCATATAACAATTAATAACCTAAGAGACAAACATGCGAAATAACAAGGAAGATAAATAACACAAAAATGAAAATGCGGAACAATAAAATAACAATAAATGTAAATTAAATGTGAAGTAATAGAAGACTAATAATACGAAATGAATACGGAATAATAAATATGTGTGACATGAGTCCAACCACACCAGAGACATTACAGGATGCAGCTAACAACTTGGAAGAACCCATGCAGTTGCCAACAGGGCCAATCACACGCCAAAGAGCAAAGAAGATCAGAGAGGCCTTTGCGGGACTAGCTCAGAGCTATGTGACCAGTTGCAGCAACCAAGTCAAGTGCACACCAGAGACACATATAGACATAACCAGAGAGGTCCCCAAGCTATTTCATTTGACCTAGATCAGCTCAGACTGAAGCATAGCAGAGCAGCTTCAGCACCAGCACCCTTTTGACCCGATTTCACCCAATTTTGGGACTATGTTGAATTCGGCCAAATGGGGGCATTTTTGTCATTTGTGCTCGACATTTTGACTTTATTTATGATGTAATTAGCATGGTTGACTATGCCATTAGGCTTAATTATGCTTAGATTTGTACTTAGCCGGAAGCACGTCAATTTACTATAGCATGTAAGCACCTTAATTAGCTTAAGTGAGATTAGCTTCTAATCTTTGTTTTAAGTTTATTTAGGTACAAAATGACCTTAATGGTCGTGGTTGAGGTGCTTGACTTAGGGCTTTTGGTAATTTTAGCTCTAGGGTCATTTTAGCCTTTTTATTCTTTTGTAACCCTTATTATATGACTCTTCTTTGTATTTTTGGACAACCAACGTAATATAAAGAATTTTGAAAGAGAGAAAAGCTTAAGCTTTCCATGGCTATGGCCAAAACCTTGTTGAGGGAGGGATTCCCCTTTTCAAGTTCAAATTGACTTATCTAAGCTTGGCAACTTAGTGGCGTCTCCATTGCTAGCAAAATACAATCTGATTTCATGTTTGTGGTTATCATGGACGTGAGTTTCATGGTGGTTAGGGGCTGATCTTGGTTGGGTTTTGTTCCTAAAAAATCAGTATTCAAAGTTCTTGGGGTTTTGAGAAAGATGCTTGGGGGTTTGCTTGGTTTCCAACCCAAGTGAGTTCTTATCATTTGGTATCAGAGCCACCACTCCGTGTGAATGGCCGGTTGTCTCTTGGGGTTCGGCAAAATGCCGACTGAGGCGGTCGGGTCTCAAGGGGGTGGGGATGATGTGTCCCACATCATTTGCGGGGTGCCTCCTGGGCTGGTTTATAAGGCCAGGGCCAACCCTCTCCCTCTGAGCTAGCTTTTGGGGCAGAGTTAGGGCTTGGGTTCTTATCAATGTGACCAAATAATTTTTGCCGTTTTCAATGTAGGACTTTGTATGCCAGGTTGGACATATTCCACTTCCAACCAAGCATGCCGTTTCCAGGACAACAAAATAAAATATAATGAAGGGTGCCCTCAGGTCTTACCTTTTAAGTCACTTTTCGGGAGTGCGTTGGGACGTCGCCGGAAGGGTTAACGTTTCTACTGTTTTGTCTAGTTGAGACTACGGAGTAGTCCGCGGGGAACTAAACCGGAGAATAAAGGAGTCGCCACCTGATGTGAACCGAGACAAAGATTTAAGGCCGCACTCACCCCTCGCAAGGGAAGACCTCAAACCGTTGGGTTCGGAATGGTCCCTTACTTATGTCACTTGTGATCATATGATTTGTGCACTGAATTAACCGAGTCTATGCAATATATATGCTCAAAGATATCCTAGATCTAATACGCATTCATCAAAATAACTCATAATCTAAGTTTGCATGCTTGAAAGCAAGTCTTTGAACGGCAAACAAGATATCACACGATGAGCACATTGAACCATTAAACCGAAATAAACAAATAACTATATAAATATAATCATAAACTAAACAAAACATCATGCATAAAGAATAAAGAAACAACATGCCTAAATAACATAATCATGCTTATAAATTAAATAACAAACTAAATTTAATCATGCTTTAAACAATAAATAAACAACCTACGAACTATAATATGCTCAAACACAAGTTCAGATGAGATGAAATATATGTCTCTTAAGTGGTACGTGGCGTTGTATCCCGAGTGCAGACCGCAATACCGTCCATTCAGAATCGGCTACGGAATTTACGTCCAGGTTTCCATTCGATATACCACAAAAGGGAACACATATCATGCTCATCCAACAATCACATCATGCCTCAAACGACTCTCATGCAATAAATTTTAAAATAAATAAAATAAATCGAAGGAAGATGAGTAAAAAGGTGTCTTCAGGTCTAACCTCTTTTTTCGTCTCACGGGAGTGCGTTGGGACGTCGCCGGAAGGGTTGTATTTTCACTGGTTTGCTGGTTCACTATTTTCGCTCGTTGTTTTCTCTGTTTTCTTTACAATTTTTCTGTGGTCTTGGCTTACTGTCTTGAGGCATTTTAAGGACTGTACGCTTCTCATTTAAATCAATCTCAAACCATATATCCCTTAACTTAGAACCCCTCTCATGCACACTCTGCAACAACTTTTTATACACCTCAATTGTCATCTCTCCATTCATTGACAATGAATCAATCATCTTCTCTGCATTCTCTACTCTAAAAAAATGTCCATTATTTGTATCTGTAACCACTGAAGACGATGAAGGCCGCACATCAACCACAAGTTTTTGGCCGCACACTAACCACAAGTTTTTCATTCTTATCACTCCCTTGCTGTCTTTGATCAAACACAACAGACCTCCATTCTCTCTCATCTTCAATATCCTCAATTTATTCTACACTCGAATCATCAGATATGGAAAACAATACTCTTTTGTCACCTTCTTCACCCCTCCCCTACAAATTATTATCCTTCTAAAAGAAATTCGATAGATTCTAATATTTATTTTTTCCTTGCAAAGGACCAATCTTGCTTCACAACCATCAAAAATTGGCCAAGCAACCAATCATGTCAGTCACCGATCACACTTGCTGGAATCACGGGCTATCTCAACACACGGGTGCAGTTCACCCACAAATGCTATCCAGTTACTATCAATTAAGAGGGAAACTTTGAGACAAATCCGAACCTAGAGTATGAGGAAAAAAAAGGTAATGGCAACCAAATCGGACAAGAGTTCATACAAAAACTACAATGGAATTTTACCACAAATCTGTCTCTACGCCTCCATCTTTATTCAAGGATGGATTTGCAGACACCACCACCGCCGACAACCACCAGAACACACTCTCACCAGATCCTCATCTCAGCGATGGACCCATCATGAAGCACAACTCCACCAATAATATAAACATATGTGCATATATCTAAAATGTTTGTAAGTGCATCAAAGCACACTTACAGATGTGTATATCCCAAAGTAAATGTGCAGGCAACGAGTCAATGACAGGTGCAACACAAAAATTCGCACATATACACAGAAAGACAGACCTGCACGTCAAAATGGCGCATACCAAGTCTCCTTCTCATAACCTTCAAAACCAATTGCAGAGACTGCCATGGTAGTATCAACAGAAACCATTACAGCCGAAAGGTACTTTAAAATTGCGCACACCAGAAGCAACAAGGATGATCATAGTAGAAGAGAGGATGCACTCGCAATAACAATCACAAAGAGAGATAGAGAGAGCAAGTGGCTGATCTATGAATTATGGTTTGTTTTCTTTTATTTGGCCGTGAGTTTTTGGGTCTTCATCTGAGTGGCGTGTGTGTACCTTAGGGTTTTTTTGTTTGGAGGACTGCTAGGTTGTGCATAGTGCTTTTTTTTTAGAAGAATGAGTGGAGAGCTGTTGCTCTAGGGTTTATTCTATGTTCGGCTTAGTGGAAAGCTTGGTCGGTGGGGGGTTAGTGCTTTGTGTTTGTTTTCATGTGGAGCTGAGATGGGGGTGACTGTGTCGGTTTGTTATGCTTCTTGTTCATGTGTTGCTGTTTGTGGCTGCGTTAATTAGGGTTGGCCATGTCGGTTAGTGGCATAAAAGAGGGTAATTGTGTTCTTGTTTGTGGCTTGTTACCGAGTGTGTTAACTGTGTGCTGAGTGTGAGCGTTACATGAAGGGTTGCTGCCATGTGATTTGTTTGTTGCTCGGTCAGTGATGGGGTGGTTTGTTGGGTTTAATGGATGTCGTGGCTGTGTGAAGCTCAGAGGGCCTGCCGATTGTGTTTTTGGTGAGGGGAAGTCGATCTAGGGTTTTTTTAGCTTGTTCTTCTTTTGGTCTGTTGGTGTGGGCGTGAATGAGATGAATGTTTGTCTAGGGTTTCATTGTTTTGTCTATGCCGTGAGGTCCATGGGCTGAAGCCACCTTCTAGGTTTATTTTAGGGTCCTTATATAGTGGTGAGCTAGGGTTAGGGTTTTGGATGGGTACATATGGGTTTTTGGTGGGTGCGTGGGTTCTGGGCCAAGATTTTTAATTTTTAAAACAAGAATTGACTGAACGAATCCGCGGCAACCAGCGAGTTAAAAATTGACGAGCTATTAATTTCAGAATTCTCCCTTCCGACATCTGTTTCCCGCGACTGATCGGGTAGTGCCTCATACAAGGCTCATCATTGAGCTTTCATGCAAAAATGCAGTGTCTACACAAAGCATCGGTTATCTCATCATTTACAGGTTGATTGTAACTACTGCTCCCTTCACCGGAATCAATAAACCGTGACTGAGAATGATACTGCTCACCGTGATAAATCCACGTACTGTAAGTTGGTGATATTCCTGGCATGTATAAATGATTATGAACTTCATCTAACCGTTTCCTTTTCCTATTCAAACAATTTGCACATGGACACCGAACACGACCTTCTGCATCAATGTGTTGCTTTGCGACTTCCATAAACTCATACACTCCATTACGATATTCAGCACTCAATCTATCCAGCGAGCTCATCCAATTTCTATCCATTTAAGCGAAATACCTAAATATTATAATATAATTATTAAATATCATATTACACTCATCAACATTAGTAATTCATTAATTATTTATTTAAGCATATACATATATATTTAGTTGATAAAGTAAATAGTTTACAGAAAAATTCTATTTAGTTAATTAATTAACTTAATCTACATATATGAACATAAACCACTAACAAAAAGTATGTAATAAACATAATCATAAAAATTGAAAAATAAAAAAGAAATATAAAAGAAGACTTACCTTATGGAAAATTGATTACAATTTTATTGAAAATTTGTAGGAGAGTTGTGAGGTTGCAGCGGACAGATTCTGAGATTTCAGAGGATGAAAATGAAGAGAATCCGAGAAAAAACAGAGGGGGAGAAGGGTTGGTGGCATTCTGCATTTTAATCTATATTTAGCGTCGAAACAATAAATTCGACGCTAATTGTTGTTATTTTTAGCGTCGAAATAGATTTAGACGCTAAAGATTAAAGGATTGTCGGTAGAATCTTCATAAACCTTTAGCGACGCTACTTAGTCGACGCTAAATGTCTTGTTTTTGGCGTCGACTAATAGTTTTAGACGCTAAAGATTAAAGGATTGTCGGTGGAATCTTCATAAACCTTTAGCGACGCTACTTAATCGACGCTAAATGTCTTGTTTTTGGCATCGACTAGTAGTTTTGACGCTAAAAGTGTAACATTTAGAGCCAAAATTATTGGAATAGTAAAATAATTTAGCGTCGAATATGTTTCGACGAAAAAAATTGAATATTTGGCGTCGAAAATTATTTTCATCGCTAAAAGCCTGATATTTGGCGTCGAATTTTAATTACGACGCGAAAAGTGATTTTTAGCGTTGAAATAAATTTTGACGCTAAATTGTTGGACGCTAAAAGCCATAATTCTTGTAGTGACTGTTAAGAGGAAATTGAATGTAACTAAGAAGGCATTTCTGACCGAACAAGTGAGTTCAATTATACAAAATCGCATGCCCTTAAAATATATGGATCTTGGATCAACTACCATAACATGCACCATTGGGACCTCTAAAATTGACCATGCACTTCTTGATTTAGGAAGTAGTGTTACCCTCTTGACTACTACATTGTATGAAACACTAGGCTTAGGTAAACTTAAAAACACTTCCATGATTTTGCCATTGGCCGAAAAAAGCATGAAAATTCATAAGGGTGTTGTAGAGGATGTGCTTGTTCAAGTAGGAAATTTCTACTATCCGATTGATTTTGATGTTTTGGATATGAGTATTTCACATATACCCAACCAATCCTATATCATTCTAGGAAGACCGTTTTTAGCCACAAACAATGCATTGATTAATTATAGGAGTGGCATGCTAAAAAATAACTTTTGGAAACATGGCTTTGGATTTGAATATTTTTAGCAATGCGGTTGAACCTAAGGAAATTGAGGATATGCATGAGTTTTGTTTAGTAGATTCAATTGTAGATGAATGTGTTTATGCATGTTCATTTGACATTATGCATGATGTGACTTTTGATAATGATTCGGAGTCACTACTATAATTTATTGATAAATATTTTTGTGATAGTGATAATGATGATGAATATGTGAAAAATGAGGATCTACAAACTATTTTGCCTACTACAAAAATTATTTTTCCGGTTCTGCCTGAGTTAAGTAGACCGAACTTTGTAGTTCGGTCAACCAAATTTTATATTTTCCAAGATATTTACCGTGTGACCGAAGGCTGATGAGTGGTATTTATATCACTATTTCCTACTCATTTAACCTAATATTTTGTATAGTTTCTTGAGTTTTGTGAATGTTTTGATGTGTTTTATTATTATTTTACAGATAAATAAAGTTTGGAAAGCATTGGAAGCAATTTGGGGCCAAAATAAAGAAAAAATGACAAAAGGGGCATTTTCGTAATTTCCAGCGTTGCGACACCTAACGTGCGCCAGACATGCTAACGTGCGCCGATGGACACGTGTCAGAATCTGAGAAATTGGACTTGCTAACGTGTGCCGACCTTGCTAACGTGCGCCGTGCCACGTGTCATCATCACATAAGATCAGCTAAAATGCGCCGTCTGCCACGTGTCGAAATCTCATTGGACCAAAGCAAGTGCGTGCCACGTGTCGAGTTCTCATTGGACCGAATCACCGGTGAATCACATGTTGCCACGTGTCGACCTTTCATTTGACCGATCCTAAGCGCGTGCCACATGTCAGATTCTTAATGGACCGAAAATCCAGCCAATCACATGCTGCCACGTGTCGCTTCTTGATTGCACCGCTCTGCCGCATGACACGTGTCACCTTCTGATTGTGCCAACGAAATCTGCGTAGTCAACTCGCGTGGACCGAAAACGCATGCTGGCGTCGCGACGCCAGTTGCCGAAAGTGCCTATAAATTCAGTTCAGTTTCACTTCATTTGGTGTGCTTTCCTTGGGAGCTTTTCCTTATTTTTAGAGGATTGCATCTAGTTTTTGTAAATATAAATAATATTTAATTTATGTATTTTAATTTTCAGTAATAATAATAGTTCTTCTTCTTCTTTTCTTTTCTTTTATGTTTTGTAGTTAAATTTCTGCTGGGGCTAAAGGTGAAACCTTTAATATAATTGTCTAGGTAAATCTCACTTAACTATAATTTATAAATTATAATTTAACCGGATTAATTAATGTCATACTTTATTACCGCCTATATAGTCAGGTTAAATATAAATTACTTTACCGCATATATGGCTGGTCTTTATGTGACGGATAATTACCGCCTATATGGCTGGTGTAGTTGGACTAAATGGATTACCGCCTATATGGATGGTTTTAAATTTTTAATATTATTAATTCCTGAGAAAGCAGAATATAAAATAATTTATATATTATAATAAGTGAGATTCCTAGATAAGAAATATTAAATGTGGATCCTCTAACCCCAGCATTTTATTTTATTCTAGGGAAGTGATGAAACACAATATCCACACACTTAATAATTGATTTTCTTTATTACGGGTAATTCTTTAGTTTGTTTATTGAGTCTTAAGCTTAATGCTTCTTGTTGTATGATCACCAAAAAGATTGATATGGTAAACTTAAAATGAACTAGACATAGGGATTTTAGGTTTCAGCCTTAGATTCAACAGCCCACGATCTTCCTTGAGGATAGATAACCCTTTAATAGATTTCCTTACAGGATAGACATATACCTGTCGGGCGGGGGTAGCCATAATTGGAACTTAATCTTAATGAATCCGGGTAATTTGGTTGACATAGACATATGGTTCAATTGGGTTATACTGGGTATTTGCGTCTGACCATCGACAGAGGCTTTTGCATATTTTCGTGTTCCAGGTTAGCAATCTGATTTATTACACATAAATAAGAGAATCAATTCATCTTTATAATAATATTGTGTAGAGTCACGACCCTAGATCTTTGAGTCTTTTCTTTTATTTTCCTTAGTATTTTCTTTTGAGTCTGTTTTTATTTTAATTAGCAAATCCACATTCAACCAACCAAAAGCAATCAAACAATCAATTTCATTCTCCCTATAATTAGATACTTGTAAATAAATAGTATCAATAATTAATAACAACAGTGGGAATTAAGTCCTCGTGGGATCAATATTTTTATACTACTTGAACGATACGTACGCTTGCGTTATACGTGTGTGTTTACGCCGGTCAAAGGCCGAACATTTTGGCCTGAAATTGAGTATATTTTGGACCAAATGTGCCATTAGTTGGATAATGGCTGACATTAAGGGTATCAACCCTTTAATTTGTACACATAAGATAAGTATTATGGAAAATGCACGACCAACACACTAACCTCAACGCCGACTTAACCTCACTATGAAAGATGTGGTTAAGAATGAGGTATTGAAATTATTGGATGTTGGTTTCATTTACCTAATTGTCGATTCTTCATAGGTTAGTCCAACCCAAGTAGTTCCCAAAAAGGTAGGACTCACCGTTATAAAAAACAAGTATAATGAATTGATTCCCACATGAGTCCCACTATTTGGCACATGTGTATTCACTACCGAAATCTTAACCTAGTAATGTATAAAGACTATTTTCCTTTACCATTTTTAGACCAAGTACCAGAGAGAGTTGCAAGTCATGAATATTAATATTTCTTGATGGCTATTCTTATTACTACCAAATTGAAATAGCTCATGAGGATCAAGAGAAGATCACATTCACTTGTCCTTTTGGGACTTTTGCTTTTAGAAGAATGTCATTAAGTTTATGCAATGCATCCATCAGATTCTAAAGATGCATGATTTTAATTTTTCTGATATGATTGAGCATTGTTTTGAAGTGTTTATGCATGATTTTTCAGTGTTTGGTGATTCATATGATGTTCGCTTGTTAAATTTAAAACATGTGCTTGCTAGGTGTGAGGAGAAAAAATTGTTATTGAATTGGGAAAAATATCATTTTATGGTTCAACAAGGCATAGTTCTAGGACATGTTATTTATTCTTAAGGCATTGAGGTTGATAATGCCAAACTTGACATAATTTCTAAATTGCCACCACCTAAATTTATAAAAGATGATAGATCATTCTTAGGACATGCTTTATTGGGAACTTTAGTTGTATTGCACTTCCTATGACTAATCTCCTTAAAAATGATGTTCAATTTGAATGGACTAATGTATGCCATGCAAGTTTTGAAAAATTGAAGCATATGCTTGTTGGACAGTTATGACCCATAGTGTCACTATTTGTACAGATCATGGTGTTGTTGTACAAATTAACTATGTGACAAGGAGATTGCGCTCTTATCATTTGTGATTAGATCACCTAGATGTATAAATGATAGGAGGTCCCTATGATTAGTTCCTAGATTGAGATGATATGAGACAATATCAGTCCTCGAATGATTAATCATTAAATATCCCTAGTCGTAGTATTATTGAGACTGGACATCGATAATGCGGAATAGACTAGTATTGCACTTTTGCGCGTTGTGGGAGCACAATGGCATAGTTCTCATATATTTAAGTATTGGATACTTATGCAAGTGTGATAGGAGGTTGTGTTTACCGATGGTGCGGAAACAGCTTCACTCTGGATAGACTCCTCGGAATTCCATTGGTAGTATGACTATGTGTCTATGGAAGTCCGATATTAGGGTAGGTGTATTTGGTCTTAACCTGAGACTTGCATCGCTAATACTTACGACAATCGGTATGCTTTAGTTTTGGTCGTCCAGGGCTTTAACCGGTTTTGTGTAACCTGAGACTTGCATCGCTAATACTTACGACAATCGGTATGCTTTAGTTTTGGTCGTCCAGGGCTTTAACCGGTTCTGTGTAGCCTCTGCTGGGTATATTGAGAATCGTAGTGTATTGGGTGTGATGTCAAGACGGAAGTATCACTCCAGTCATAGTGGAGATGATGTCACGTAGGATACGGTACTAGTGCTCTTAAGTACTGCAGTCATCAGGATATTATGACTATGTCATGTATATCCGATAATAGAGACTAGTTACCAGACATCCGACATGTGCTTCGTACGGGGCAGACACAGTTCCAGCCCTAGGCCTAGCACGTGACAATCCGATACTGGATCACAATACGCAATACTACGTATACTACGCCTGACATAGATTATATATTCCAGTAAGAATATTTCTGGAGAATTGGGTAGGCACGGTGTTTTGCTAGAAGCCAACCATGCCTTTTAAATCGGTAAGCATGTGGTACGAGGTACGCACGTATTCGGATAATCCGATGACCGTATTTACTTCCAACATATCCAGGGATCTCTTGGGTCGCTTCCCAAAGATTCACCGATGACAGTTGATTTAAATTAGAATTAATCTGGGATTAATTAAGAGAGAATAATCTCGGATTAATTAAGATGGAGAAAATTAATCTAGGATTAATTGAGGTATTATTTAATCTGGGATTAAATGTGTTCGGAAGAGAGAGAACGTGATTAATTTGGAATTAATCGGTAGAATAAATTTAATAGTTAAATTTGATTTTTCTATTTAATTTATTCGTATAGGCTAAAATTAATATATCGGATATATTAATATGAATTGGATTTCATTACGAAATTAAAGTTGGACTTTAATGCGAATGAACGAATTAATTTAGAATTAATTCGTAGACGACGTTCGTAATATATTTGCGAGCCATCGTTATTTAATTAAATTAGATTTAATTATTTAGCGACGAAAGTTCGTTTAATCGAATTAAACGGAACCGCGCCGCGACAAATGTTCGTAGAGACATTTTGAGTTTTGAATTCAAAATGGTGGGGCCCACTTCACACATATCACACATGTGAAGTGGTGGTTGGAAAATGGTTGGCATTTATGCCAAAACCACTTACTTTCCAACCACTTGGTTTAGGTGAAACCAAATTACCCCAACTACATGGTTTTGGGTAAAAGGGTAAAACCTTTTAACAAAAGCAAAAAGCCTGATCTCTCTCTTCACTCTACACACTTGTAACACATTTTGGAAAATGAAAAACCCTAGAAGCCTCCATTTGGGCGTGAGCTTCTTCCTCCATTCTCTTTGATTTTGTGGCAAAATCAACAAAGCTAGCACTTGGAGAAATCAACTAAGGTGATAGGGAAACTACTTCAAGAGTTGGAATCATCACTTAAAGCTTGGATCTTGGAGATCTTTTCTCAAAATTTTAAACCTCAAATCCGTTCATTGTAAGTATATTCCGCAAGTTATTTTGAATTTATGAACACATTTACATGCTTATTAGATCCTTGGCATGTTATAGGAACACTTACAATGGTATCAAGAGCCAATTTTAAGCATGAAAATTTTAGGGTTCATGAGACTAAAATTTGGGGCTTTTATGTTTTGAGCATGATTCTTTCAAATTGATGCTTTGAGCATGCTTAGAATATGTTAACTTAGTGTTATGCATGATTAGATTTGAAACAAATCAAATGAATCAAAAGTTAAAATTTCCTTAGTGTGGCCGAATTTGGACTGCAGTGGACTGCACTGTTTTTGATTTTTTGTAACATGAAATGATGTGTTTAAATGCATGTTTAAATGTTGATTGTTGGTTTGATTGGATTAGAATCAAAGTCAATAAAGTTTATGTTAAAATCAAAGAGCATGAAATGATGAATTTTGGATTCAATTTGTGTTGAGCATGAATTGATGGATTAAGCATGATTAATTAAGTTAATTGGTATTTTGGAAATATTGAGTTTAATTAATTAATCATGGCTAATACACTTTAATTAAAATAATTGTGATATTTGGAATATTATAATTATGTTAATAAGCCTTTAATTATGAATTGGCCTAAAATGTGTATTTGGGCTTAATGGGCTTGGTTTGACTAAGTTTGGTTTTGGACTTTTGGATTGGATCCAATTGGGCCCAAAACCAATTCCATAAGGTCCAAATACATCACTTGGCCCTTTAAAGAATTTAATTGGGCCTAATGGGCCTAAATTAATTTGTAGGCAATAGGTGATTCCTATTGGGCCTTGACATTTTGGGTTTGACCCATTATGGCCAAAGCCCATGCCTTAAGAATTAATTAAAAGCCCATTGGACCTTAATTAAAATGACATTAGATGTTATTGGGCCTTTGAGACCCATTAAGATTGGATTTGGAATCCAAGTCTTTAAGGCAAATAAATAAGTGTAAATATTTAATTTGGAATTAATTGGAATTAGTATTGAATACAAATAAATTGGATTTAAAGTTGTAGTTCAATATAATTCAAGAATACTTACTTTGAGTATTTATTCTTAAACGAGTTTGACTCGCGCAAATCAAATCATTGTTTGAACATTGGATGATCATTAATTAATTAATTGGAATAGATTGATTGAATAACATGATTTGTATGAATACATGAATGTGTTGTATGAATATGTATATCAGATGGATATTAGAAGGGCAATGGCAGTTTTGGAAATTGTTGTAATAAGTTTAGAATTTATTAAATTGGACCTACGTGTCCAGCCTTTTATCTCCTCTCTCATTGTATTTCTCTTCTCACCTATTCCCCTCAATGTAATGAGGTTTCTTTATTGTATTTTGTAATTGGGTAGAATTAGAATAGTTCTATCCGGGGAGAGGAAAGTGAATGATTTGTTCTAGGAAAAATTTGTGAGATATCCATCTGCATATCATTATTAATTATTTATTTATACGCGCTTTATTATCTGTTTAGAATGCATGTTTAAGGATGTATGATGATGAGACCTAATCAAAGATAATAAATTGGTTGCCAATTTGCACGCGAAAAACCCTCAAACAATATTAAGCGTTTTTCCTTCCGTTGAGTGATTCTTACTCAAGATCCAAAGTTGGCATTGGTTTGTTGGCCAAAGTCAAGACCTTTGTCAATTGCGGATGTGTTTGAATAATGAGAGTTTTGTTCTATATCGGTGTCTTGTCCAAGTTGTGATTTGTTGGCCAAAGTCAAGATCACTTCTTGTCCATCGACATTGATTACGAAGCTTTCCATGTCAATGGGTTCCGCTTAACTGGGATCATTAAGTTTGTTGTGCCAAAGCCAAGGCTTAGTTGATTCAGAGGAAAAAGGTTAGGAAAATATATTGGATATATTGGCATATATATTGTATATATTTCGGACTTGGATGTCCACCTACCGGATCTAGGAATTGGATGAGATCCAATTGATCTTAGAGATCTACCTAGTTAAGTATCATACAATTTGTTGGCCAAAGTCAAGATTGTGTGTTATTTAACGGGATCCTAGCCCACTAGGAAACAAGGTTTCCCGAGTACTCAACAGAGGGTTAGAGGCTCGCCGAAAAATAGTGGGAGGCAAATATTAGATTTGCAATATTCGTTTAGTTACTTGCCATAAGCGCTCAATCAAATATCATTCGTTAAATAAATTATATATTAGTTGGACTAATATTTATTGTTGTTTTAATTAAACAGTTGGACTGTATTCAAACTATTTCATTTATAGTTGATTATATAATTGGATTATAGTAATCAATATATTTGAATTTTACCTCTCATTTATATTTGATTATATAATTGGATTATAGTAATCAATATATTTGGATTTTACTAATCATGTATAATGATTATATAATTGGATTATAGTGATCAATATATATTTGATTTTAACCAATAAAATTGTAATAAGTTATATAGTTAGACTATAGTAATCATTGCATTAAATTGTACCTGAAATCGTTGATTAAATAGTTGGACTATTAGAATCAAGATTAAAATGAAAGATTAATGTTTAAAAATTATCCTAGGGAAAATGTGTTTAAACGACTTTAATTTTCAAATTGGGAATAAATTTCAGGATAGTCCTGAAACTAAGAAGTTACTATATTTGATAAAATAACATCTTAGGCCTAAGCCCGGAGTTAAGCAAATAGTAGAGCATGATCTTTGGAAGATTCATGTGATGATAACTTTAGTGTTTAATCCATTATGTTTGCCATAATGACTCCTTAATTTCCTAATCAGAACTAAGGATTAGATCATTAAACTATGATGAAGAAATTGAAGGATCTTCATAGATCTATTCTTAGATCTTAGAAATATTAAATTGCAATAAACAACTCTTGGAGAGTTAATGACTATTCTCAAGGAGACCAAAGCCAAAGTTTGCAATAAGCAAGTAGCGCAAAGCGCATCTTACTTCAATATTCTAGAAGGCCAAGGCTTGGCCAAAGACTTCTGGAATGTGAAAAGGGCAAAGGCAAAATCATTATAATCTTCTAGGAAGATAAAGGACATATCCCAAGATGTCTGCCTAAATTGTGGCAAACGGGGCCATTGAAGCATGACTGCCGTATGGACAAAGCAAAAATGAAGGAATTGAAGACGAGCAAAGCTCTGACTTCAAATATGTTTGTCATAAATATGTTCACTACTAGTATTAAAATTGGATTTTAAATACTTAGTGTGATACATAAATATGCATTGATGTGCAGAATCTGCTGTGAGCAGGATACTGACTTCAGATGAGATTAATCTGCGAATCGAAATGGGACGACAGTCCCTGTTTCAACCGTAGATACCTAAGTTTAGGAACTACCATTTGGGTGTGTACTTAAATTAGGAAACTGTTATAATGTAACTAGTTTGACTAGAAACATTATCTCTATATCGAGTATAACTCGTTGCGAGTATACCTTTATATTCTAGAACACTAAAGTGTTTTATTTTATAAAGATGATATTGAGATAAACACATTAGATGTGAATAAAAATATTTATATTTTGAATATAAATAAATCTCAAACATATAATATGACAAACAAATAGCTCAAACTGATTTGATCAGATGAGACTTATTTGTGGCAGTGTTGTCTGGGACACAATGAAACAAGACTCGTATATCCACACTTTTGAAGAGTGGATACTAGGACGGATTTGATTCTACTCAAATAAAGTCTACGAATCTAGTTTATTAGGTAAAGTACCTAAAATACCATTTACTTGGTGAGAGTGCAAGAACCACCGATCTGTTAGCCTTATTCATAGTGAAGCAAGTGGGCCCATGTCTAGCTAGGCTAGAGGTGGATATGAATGTTTCGTGACCTTACGGATGTGTCATCGTGTTATGGTTATATGTTTCTTTTGAAAACAAATCAGAAACTTTTAGAGTTTCGACACGAAATAGACGAACAGATCGGCTAAAGTATTAAAACATCACGGTTTGACCATGATGAAAATACTTAAGCAGTAATTTTCTCATATACTTGAAAGAGTATAATATTCTTTCAATGAGGACTCCTCCCGGAACACGTCAGTTTGACGGTGTGTCCGAATGGAGAAATCGAATTTTGTTAGACATGATAAGGTTAATCATGAGTCGCTCTGAGCTACCATTTTCCTTCAAAAGGGATAAGCATTAACAGTGAAATACCTATTTTGAATAAGGTTCCATAAAAATATGTTTGACAGATTTCATATTAGATATAAACAGGAAAGAAACTGGGCTTTCTCACTCCTGATGATTTGGGGATGTTAGGCATACGTTTGGATGATACCAAACTATAACCTAAATTAGATAAGTGCCTAATGTAATTGGTTATCCTAAGGAAACAAAAGTATAGTACTTATACAACACACTAGAGAACAATGTAATTGTTGCTCACCATGCGGTTTTCCTAAGAGGAATACCGATATGCAGTGGTAAGTGGGAGAATAGTAAAACTCGATGAAAAATCGGAGTTATACTGTTCAAGGCACCAAGTCATTAATGGAACACAAACAGTTCATCAAGGATGAAACTGTACCAATAATCTTCGAATACACAAGAACGCGTAGGTCGGAGAGAGTCAGAAAACAACCTGGGGTATGGGTTTCTGATCTCACCTCATAAAGATGTCAATCTTACTGAGGAATAAGAACTGACTACGTGTGAGGAAGTGATACAAGGTATCGACTCCCTATTATGGCAAAGTGCCATGAGTCCGAAATGGATTCCATGTATATCAACTATGTTTGGACACTAGTTATTGTACCGCAAGGCATTATGCCTATTGGTACTATATAAGTCTTCAAGGAAGACATACATGGAAGGCAACATACCAACGTACTAAGCTAGGCTTGTAGCGGAAAGGTATCGTTATCAACATTGTGTTGATTACAACGAAATCTTTTACCTGTTGCCACGTTAAATCCATTGGGATAATACTTGCTGATGCTGCATGTTTCATTCATGAAATATGGCAGCTGAACGTCAAAATCGCTTTCCTTAAACGGAAACCTCTTTGGAGGATGTTTATAACATCCTGACGGTTTTGTCGTACCAAAACTAGCAAACAAGGTTTGCAGGTTATTCGATCCATGTTTGGATTGAAGCAAGCATTAGGTTCTTGGAACTATCGTTTTGATGTAATCATAATGGTGTATGATTTGATTCAAAACGCATATGATTCTTGTGTATATAAGGAGGTTAGTGGGAGCGCACTGACAATGATGTCCTAAATAATGATGATATGTCATTTCTTGGAAATGATATTCCCATATTATAATCGGTGAAAGCTTGGCTTTCATCAAAACTCTCCGTAGAATTCTTGGGAGAAACAACATTTATTGGAATAAAGATCTACTGGGATAGATTTAAAGTTGTTAACACTCTCTGAGAACTCGTACATTGAAAAATGTACGTGACCTGGTGTCTCATACGCTTTGAGCATATGGAGTCACAAACAGGTTAATCCAAGTGATAGTCACTGGATTGATAATAAGAACATTCGTTAGTATCTTAGAGAACTAAGGATGATGTCTTAAACTATGGAGATGGAGAACTTGAAGTGACTGGGATCACTGTTGCAAGTTTCCAAACCGATTAAGCGACTAAAAGTCATAACAACGGTACTATACAGTTTGAATAACAGTACAGTGAGCTGGAAATCTTCCAAGCAAGATGTTGTTGCCGAATAAACAACAAATGCAAGTTATTGCTGCGGCTGAGGCAGCAATAGAAGCCATCTGGGTCATTAACAAATCTAATTAGATTAGTTATAGTTCTGTTAGCAGCTGAGCTAGGCTACAGCGCAGAATAAAGAATTAATGGTCTCATCAACGATCCAGATATATACTTCGACTATTCATCTGATTCGTTCGGATCATACGTCGTGGCGATGTGATGATCGAATAAATTGCATCAGACGATAATCATACAAATCCGCTGACGAAAGCCTTTCCTCAGCAGTTTGAGCGAACCGTACATAGTTCAGGTGTAAGACACTCGAGTCACTGGCTGTAGGCCAAGTGGGAGATTTTTGGATAGTTATGACCCATAGCGTCACTATTTGTACAGATCATGGTGTTATTGTACAAATTAACTATGTGACAAGGAGATTGCGCTCTTATCATTTGTGATTAGATCACCTAGATGTATAAATGATAGGAGGTCCCTATGATTAGTTCCTGGATTGAAATGATATGAGACAGTATCAGTCCTCGAAGGATTAATCATTAAATATCCCTAGTCGTAGTATTATCGAGACTGGACATCGATAATGCATAATAGACTAGTATTGCACTTTTGCGCGTTGTGGGAGCACAACGGCATAATTCTCATATATTTAAGTATTGGATACTTATGCAAGTGTGATAGGAGGTTGTGTTTACCGATGGTGCGGAAACAGCTTCACTCTGGATAGACCCCTCGAAATTCCATTGGTAGTATGACTATGTGTCTATGGAAGTCCGATATCAGGGTAGGTGTATTTGGTCTTAACCTGAGACTTGCATCGATAATACTTACGACAATCGGTATGCTTTAGTTTTGGTCGTCCAGGGCTTTAACCGGTTCTGTGTACGCCTCTACTGGGTATATTGAGAATCGTAGTATATTGGGTGTGATGTCAAGACGGAAGTATCACTCCAGTCATAGTGGATATGATGTCACGAAGGATACGGTACTAGTGCTCTTAAGTACTGCAGTCATCGGGATATTATGACTAGGTCATGTATATCCGATAATAGAGACTAGTTACCAGACATCTGACATGTGCTTCGTACGGGGCAGACACAGTTCCAGCCCCAGGCCTAGCACGTGACAATCCGATACTGGATCACAATACGCAATACTATGTATACTACGCCTGACATAGATTATATATTCCAGTAAGAATATTTCTGGAGAATTGGGTAGGCACGGTGTTTTGCTAGAAGCCAACCATGCCTTTTAAATCGGTAAGCATATGGTACGAGGTACGCACGTATTCGGATAATCCGATGACCGTATTTACTGCCAACATATCCAGGGATCTCTTGGGTCGCTTCCCAAAGATTCACCGATGACAGTTGATTTAAATTAGAATTAATATGGGATTAATTAAGAGAGAATAATATGGGATTAATTAAGATGGAGAAAATTAATCTAGGATTAATTGAGGTATTATTTAATCTGGGATTAAATGTGTTCGGAAGAGAGAGAACGCGATTAATTTGGAATTAATCGGTAGAATAAATTTAATAGTTAAATTTGATTTTTCTATTTAATTTATTCGTATGGGCTAAAATTAATATATCGGATATATTAATATGAATTGGATTTCATTACGAAATTAAAGTTGGACTTTAATACGAATGAACGAATTAATTTAGAATTAATTCGTAGACGACGTTCGTAATATATTTGCGAGCCATCGTTATTTAATTAAATTAGATTTAATTATTTAGCGACGAAAGTTCGTTTAATCGGATTAAACGGAACCGCGCCGCGGCAAATGTTCGTAGAGACATTTTGAGTTTTGAATTCAAAATGGTGGGGCCCACTTCACACATATCACACATGTGAAGTGGTGGTTGGAAAGTGGTTGGCATTTATGCCAAAACCACTTACTTTCCAACCACTTGGTTTAGGTGAAACCAAATTACCCCAACTACATGGTTTTGGGTAAAAGGGTAAAACCTTTTAACAAAAGCAAAAAGCCTTCTCTCTCTCTTCACTCTACACACTTGTAACACATTTTGGAAAATGAAAAACCCTAGAAGCCTCCATTTGGGCGTGAGCTTCTTCCTCCCTTCTCTTTGATTTTGTGGCAAAATCAACAAAGCTAGCACTTGGAGAAATCAACTAAGGTGATAGGGAAACTACTTCAAGAGTTGGAATCATCACTTAAAGCTTGGATCTTGGAGATCTTTTCTCAAAATTTTAAAGCTCAAATCCGTTCATTGTAAGTATATTCCGTAACTTATTTTGAATTTATGAACACCTTTACATGCTTATTAGATCCTTGGCATGTTCTAGGAACACTTACAATGCTAACCACCGCACCTATCATTAAACCACCTAGATGGGACCATCCATTTGAAATCATATTTGATGCTAGTGACTTTGCATTAGGAGTCGTTCTTAGCTAATGGCTAGATAAGAAACCTCATGTCATATCATATGCTAGTGCGACTCTCAATAGTATACAATTGAATTATACCCTATAGAGAAGGAATTATTAGCCGTTGTCTTTGCCTTGGACAAATTTTGGACCTATGCCTTTGGATCTCCTATCACAATTTTCACAGATCACTCGGCCTTACAATACTTGTTGGTAAAGAAAGACGCCAAACCTAGACTAGCAAAGTGGATATTACTCCTACAAGAATTTGAAATAACAATAAAGGATAAAAAAAGAGTGGAAAATGTTGTTGCCGATTACTTATCCCGTCTAGCTCTAGATGGCCAAACTAGGGACGAATTTATTCATGATTCCTTTCCAGATGAAAGTTTGTTCCTAGTTTATTTTTTCCATGGTTTTCGAATATAGTGATTTACCTTGTTATAGGAACTATTCCAAAGGAATAGAATGCACAAGAAAGGAAAATATTTTTAGAGAAGTCAAAAATTTATTTTATAATGAGCCTTATCTTTTCAAATATTACAAAGACCAAGTAGTTAGAAGATGTGTGGCTAACCATGAAATTGAAAGTGTGATTTCTTTTTATCATGATGGTGCTTGTAGTGATCATTTTTCATGTGAGAAAAAATGTAGCAAGATACTCAATTATGGATTTTATTGGCCAACCATGCATAAAGATGTTTTTTCTTATTGTAAATCTTGTGATGTATGCCCAAAGTTAGGAACAATTTCTAAAAGAAACACGATGCCTATGTGGTGGGTCAGGTCTTTTGAAAGACATGGTGAGTGAATATTGGAGTGCCAAAAAGGCAAGTTGAAATACAAAACGTGAATAAGCTGAACGGAACTGAAGCTACAAAATGTGAACAAAACTAAGAATCAAAGACATGACGGAATACTGAGAACATGGCATGGAAGCTGACAATTAAATCGTGCATGAACATGCAAACTAAACCTACTTAACTGTATCTAAATCTTCATGAGTTCATGACATGGCCTGCTATTACCTGAACTGAACATGACTTAAGGTTGTGCTAACATAAACTAACTAATTTTGTGACCTGACATGCATAATCATGTCTTGATCTATATGAACTGAGTAAAAATACCATGAACATGCATGATCTTGATCTGAACAACATTAAATGAACATGGCTACTTGAACTAGACATGACCTGTGTTACTGAAACTACATGACCTGCAACGTGAACCTAACCTGAAGATAACATGACATGCTTGAAATTTTAACCTACATAATACATTATCCTATCATGAACTACTTGATCTGAAAATTAACAGACTAATGTGATCCAATCCTTCATGATCTGAAACTTTCTGAACTGACATGTATGAGCTTAACCTAATTACCTAACTGAAATATACATGAGCTGAAATTTTGAATGAATGAATTAAAAAATGTACATGAATTGTGAACATGATTGATGTGGACTGACATGTGTACTAAATGCATAAACTTGGAGACTGAATCTGAAAGCATGTATGTGACCTGAAATTGATGTATGTTATAAGTAAACCACCCATACTTGTGGTAAAAGCATCCCAAACTCGTGGTGGCTTGGATCTAACATCATGAGTTTAACCTAATTACCTAACTGAAATATACATGAGCTGAAATTTTGAATGAATGAATTAAAAACTGTACATGAATTGTGAACATGATTGATGTGGACTGACATATGTACTAAATGCATAAACTTGGAGACTGAATCTGAAAGCATGTATGTGACCTGAAATTGATGCATGTTATAAGTAAACCACCCATACTTGTGGTAAAACCATCCCAAACTCGTGGTGGCTTGGATCTAACATAACTCGTGCATGAATCATGAAATCATAACACGATAACTGAAAAACATAATTGAAATATAATGTACTTAATGTGATCAAAACCTGACCTGCATGATATGAAAACTTCATGACATGACGTGACCTGAAACTACAAGAATGAACTTGACATGCAAATACTCTAACATAATCTAAACCGACAAGACCTGAATCTATAAATACATGAGCTGAAAATGACTATCTCGAAACACAACATGCATGGCTGAACAACATGACATGACCTTATCTAAAAACATGACTTTTAATTTGTAAAACATTCATATAATATAAAAATTATATTGCTCGTTGAAAACATGTAAGTGATACTGAAAACATGTTATGATTAAAGTTCTAAAATCCATATAAATGTCTAAATAGTAATCATAAAACCATATACGTGATCGGAAAGCATACACATGCAATGATCGAGATTGGGACGTCTCCCTCACATCACCATACCTACAAGGATTGGGCTGTCGCCCTACGTATGCTCGCACATGCCCTGAAAACTTGAAGAACCACACAATTATAGTAACTTGGGGGCGTAAAACATACCCAGCGAGACCCAGCGCTGCATAGGCAGAGAACGTGAACATGAACATGAGCCTGTGGTGGTGATCAAGGCCCCAAGATAATCGAACCCGGTATGCTAAATGTGAGGGAATAATACTAAACTGGTGGCGTAAAAACCCATCTAACTTATAAAACCATTTTCTAAATCATTATATGAATTTCATAATTCAATTTTCTAAAAACATACAATATAAACTTGTAACTGAAAAACATATTCCGAAAACTGACATGCATGGTGCCAAAGTGACTTGAAATTATCATAAATAACACGAAATTATGTAATGAAAATCTATAACTTGAACCAACTTGAATAACATGATATAAGGTACATGAAAATATGACTTCACGTGAATCCTGAGTACATGGCTGAACTATATGAGCTAAGAACTTGAGAAACTTGAACTGTGACATGCTGAAACATAAATCCTAGACATATAATACACAACATGAACATAAATGAAATCAGAAACTTAAATCATGAGCTACTAGCATAAACTAGAATTGCAACGAATGCCTAAACCAGATATGTAAACTAATATATAAATGTAAGACAAAATATGAATAAATATGAGCTGAATTTGTGAAAAGGAATACGTGAACTAAAAGTGCAAACCAAGAGCATGAAATGAAATCATGTACTGATAACGAGGGTAAGAACTTATTCCATTAACATAAACTGAATTAGTAAGCTGAAGGCACAAAAGAAAGTACAAATTGAGTACAATACGCTAATTTCATATATTTAGAAATAGATTCAAAGAATACGTAAACAATAGAAAAGTAAGAGAATGAATAACATTCATTCACTGACTGACGTTCGCTGTCAGCGTGCTTGAATATTGCTGGAAAGATTCATGTGAATCATCTATCTGAACCTGTGTTCAAGTATGTTTAGCATACTCGAACTATCGATACTGAACGTGATTCGTGAATGCATGGACATTTTGTATACATGTTGATATGACTTACGTGATAACTTAAGATGTTTACTAAACATACTAAGTTATACAGACATGCTACTTAACTTGACTAAATTATTAATGCACATGACGTGACATATTGATGTGACGTGAAGTGCTCATGACATGACATGATCATGACGTGTTTAAAGAAGATATTTCAACATAACATTTTTATTTACTTGAAATGCCCAACATATTTATCGATAAAATATCCAATTTGGCCTTACTTAATATTTTCATCTTTACATGCTTACTATCATAATCACTTAAGACATTTCATACTTGTCAACATGCCACAGACACACACTTAAATAAACTCAACATTAAGCTTAACCAAGCTTTAACATTCAGCCAAGCTTTACCCTAAAAGGCTTAATGTATTTTTTTAACAACACAACACAACACACACAACATGATTTCACAACTCAATGAAAGAAAATCAAACATTCTCTCACTAAGCATACATTCGGCCAAGACAACTTTTACACACTTTAAAGTTTTTTTCATCTCAACTAAGTAAAAACTTATGTTATATCATCCATACTAGCATAAACCATAACCTATCATCATCAAAACACAACTATCAACTTTCAACACTTTATCATACATTCAGCCAAAGCTATAAGTAAACAACTTTTGAGTTTTCAACTCAAATCAAACCAGTTCATGCCAAACCATACTCAATCATATGAACCATCATCATTAAAAAAAAAAAACAACTCCCCCATCAACTTGAATATTCAGCCATGATATTTTCTAATGGGGAAAATTGGGCAATTCCATAAACAATGCGTATCCATGTTCAAATCATCATCAAATGCATGATTATACATGCTAAAACCAAATTCATCAAGAATGAATTTTATAGGCTGAAAATACTTGATAGAACTCAAAATCAAGAAAAGAAACGTGTTGTAGAAGCTTACATATATGAGATCAAACTTGGAACCATCAATTTCTTCCTTCAAAATGGCGTGAGAGGTGGTGAGTTATTGAGAGCAAATTTCATTATTGCTGAATAAGAAAGAGAGAGTGTGAATAGTGATTGCTATTTATATTAAAGGGCTGACTTTTGTTTAGAAAAAAATGGCTTGGATTGTGTAACTTGTTTAAATCTAAACTAGTCATGAAATTACTGTTTATTCGAGAAAAAAATGCATTTTTGATTAGGTTCTATTCCGAATTTAGAAAGATGATCAACATGAAAGTTTTAGGTCTTGGTCTAATCTTTCCGACCATTTAAAGATCACCAAAATTGGAGATTGAGAGAAAACGTGACTGTCAAATTACTAAATATTGCTTGAGACTCTATTATGCCAGCAAGAAAATGCCGAAACTGAAAATTCATCTCAAGTCTCCAGTTAAAATTTCTAAGGTTTCTAGCTTTCTAACAATGATTATATGAATAACAACATGTCATGCATGATGAATTACTGTACTGGACATGTCATGACTGACCGGAGTGTTACAAATATGATTGGAGAGCTTTAGCATAAGCCTTCTTGAATCAATATATCACAGACATGGAGATTGATTTATAACTCATTGACTTGGAAAATACTAAAAGAAAACAAGTTGACAACTTCAAGGAGTATGTTGATCGCTGGAGAAGCCATCTTTTGAAAATATAGACACGACATTTTGGAGAATGACCAAATAAAATTGATCATCAAGGGCACCAAGCCTTCCATATATAATAAGCTGAAGAAAATGACCTCCATGATTTTTGATTTTCGATAATTAAGAGAGACTATTATAGATATTGAAGAAGATGAGGTTGATAAATGAAAATTTTACAGCCATAACCGAAAAAACAAATAGAGGGCATTCTGGAACAAAAGCTGGACCCGTTGAGATTGCTGCGATAAAAAACATGATATTTTCCAACCTTGGCAGACCACTGTAGAAAATGTTTGAGCAATTAAAGAAACAAGGTCTATTGATACCCTTAGAACCCAAACAGCTACCAAACCATTGTTAGGGTTGGTGCTCAGAGTGCCAATCCAGATCGTATTTATGTCCGATTCATAAATACGAACGATTCATTTTTCCATAATATTACTTATTTAATGGTAGCACCTATTGTCTTTCATACACATATTCGATCTAATTGCGATTAGATATCTAATTATGATTAGATTGAAACTAAATATGATTTAGTGATATGTGTATATTAGACAAAGACCCTAGGATTTACAACGTAGTGCGCAGTTATAATGTAGTTTGTAATTGATATTGGGAAGCATCACTATAAGTTGTATATTCTTAATAAAGTTCATGGTCAAGATTTACTAACACGGGTCAGTTAGTAAAATCCGTTGAGACCAGTACATGTCTTATATTGTGACTTAGTCTGATGATTTATCCCAATGAACCATGAGTCTCAGGAGACTCGTATAGACATGTATGTGTTTATTTGATAAACACTGAATGACTCACTGAAGATTTCCTAATAGATTGTACACCAACGTCAAAAGAATCTTCTCGAGTTGAGCGAGCATAGTGGTCATTCGACTTGAAATACCATTGTGGATATATAAGTTATCCTCCACACTTTGATGGCAGTCACGTCACCGATCTATTTAGATCAGACCTCCGCCTGTTCGTTGGGTGTGGACTGATGCTCATGATATCCTGTGCGTATCAATATAGAATCCGTCAGTCCTGTGTACATGGCATAGACATCCTGCTCGTGTTTGCGATCTAGTAAATCCATGGCTGTGGTATAACTTCAGATTCAATTTCCGAGTGTTATTTAGAGATCGTAAATTTGAAAGTCGACTATAACATACCAAAAGGATTTGATGTTCTTATCTATATCTTAGGTATAATATGGTTAGCCTATGACGGAGGGATTATACGTATGCAATGACCTCGACTTGCATAGTTCAGCGAGATTATCCGTGGTCGTCATAATTCATGAGTGTGTGAATTATGGACACGAAATTGGATTTTTTGACAGATAAACCTAAACTTAGAGAGTCCCACAATATGAAGTGTATTCGTTGAGCACTTGGGCAACGCGTTATGAATAATACAGATTATTCATAATACTTCACCAGATTAAATGAGTTAATTCATATCGTTTAAACGGTTAAACGAAAACACATACTTTAGGGGATTTTTTGTCAATCGTAATTATTGTGTATTTGTATCTGATACATATTAATTTATTGAAAAATGAGATTTTGACACATGCCATTAATATATGTATTTGTTATTTAATGTAAATAAAATACATATATAATAATAATTATATTAATTAATTATTTAGATATTTAAATGTTAAATATTTGAATAATTAAATAATATTCATATTACATAAATGTTATGCAATATTTTTAATTATTATTGATACATGTGACATGATTTAATTAAACTTTAGGTGTGCAAATATTATTTGATAACACAAAGTTTAATCTTTATTTAATTGAATTAATTTTGAAAATGACCAAAATAACCCTAGCAAAGTCGGTCACACCATGTTTTAAGTTAAAAAAATTTTCATTTCCCTTCCATGGGAAGCTTGGCCGAAACACTCTCCAAAAATACACCTCCAAATTACTTGATGATTCAAGCAAAGAAAAAGAAGAAAATCAAGAAAAAAGCTAAGGAATTAAAAGATTAAAGGTAATTCTACAAATCCCTAAGCTTAGAAATTTTGTTTCTTGTTTCTTGATGATCTAGTGAGATTCTAGGGTTTCTTATTTTATATAAGTTTGGGGCTTTATGGTTTGGAGGATGAATTGGAAGGCTTTAAGCATGTGTGAAGTTGTTTTGGGTGATATTATTGTAATATTTATCCAATTTGATCATTTGATGATATGTTGCCATTCTAGAGTGTTATGACCACTCTTGTAATGCCTAGAATTATTCTTGGGTGGTTCATTTGTGGTGACTTTAGTTGGTGTTGTGATTAATTAGATTAATGTTGAAAAAGTTGGATTACAGTATGAAAAATTGATAATTTTTATTGCAAAATCAGATTTGGAATAACTGGGTTGTTTTTGATGAAAATGATGTCATTTGAATGTATTGGATGTGTTTTGGGTGTTAGAATAATTTCTGAAAATTTTTTCGGAGTTGAAATAAGTGAAAACGGTGAAAAAATGAGTTATCGGGTGACTTTTGAGCCAACCGGGTGACGACTGCCCAAACAGTTAATTTTTCACTGTTCGGGCAGCCCATGAACTACCCTAATACTATTGGGCTGACCTAGGCAGCCCTCATGTGTATTGGGTGGTCGGTTCGGTCAAAAACGCGTTTTATGCCATTTTGCGGAAAAATATTTCCATAAAAGTTTCGCGACATTTCTTAATTATTTATGTCATTATTTGATAACAAATAAATATATTTAGGTGAAATATGAATGAATTATTCATATTTGATATTGAATAATTTATTCGGTAATTTAAAAGTTTCAAAATTACGATTTCGCCCGAACAACTCTTCCGCCGCCACCGGGCCCAAAAATGGTATCAGAGCAGGTCTGATCCTTCATCCATTACATTAGTCATGATTTATATATGATATATAATCCGCTTTTGATGTTTGCACATGCATGGAATTTAGATATTTCTTGACTTTTCGATTCTACGCTAACGGGAAACGTAACATAAATTTAATGATTAAGTTAAGTTATGTTTCCTAAGGTAGAATTGAACTGTTTAAAAGTTGATCTATATTATATTCTGCATTTGATGTAGAGCAAAGCTTTCTTGAGGAATATTTCTGCTTAAATAACGCAGTAGAAAACCCCAACAAAAATGGTATCAGAGCAGGTCTGATCCTTCATCCATTACATTAGTCATGATTTATATATGATATATAATCCGCTTTTGATGTTTGCACATGCATGGAATTTAGATATTTCTTGACTTTTCGATTCTACGCTAACGGGAAACGTAACATAAATTTAATGATTAAGTTAAGTTATGTTTCCTAAGGTAGAATTGAACTGTTTAAAAGTTGATCTATATTATATTCTGCATTTGATGTAGAGCAAAGCTTTCTTGAGGAATATTTCTGCTTAAATAACGCAGTAGAAAACCCCAACAAAAATTGTATCAGAGCAGGTCTGATCCTTCATCCATTACATTAGTCATGATTTATATATGATATATAATCCGCTTTTGATGTTTGCACATGCATGGATTTAGATATTTCTTGACTTTTCGATTCTACGCTAACGGGAAACGTAACATAAATTTAATGATTAAGTTAAGTTATGTTTCCTAAGGTAGAATTGAACTGTTTAAAAGTTGATCTATATTATATTCTGCATTTGATGTAGAGCAAAGCTTTCTTGAGGAATATTTCTGTTTAAATAAGGCAGTAGAGTGACATGTATTGGATATATATTTTTTGATCCATCTTGTCAATACGGTTTATTGTGTCTTTCTATGGCTGCATCCGAGAAAGTGCGAAAGCAGTGAGGGTGTAGTTGATAGAATGTTATCTATGCCGGAAGTATTTGATACTAGAAAAATTCAAGTGAAAGTGAAAATCCTGAACATTCCAAAGCTGCATGACTACATCGGTAGCTTAAGTTTGTCATTGGCAAGTGAAGCCTTGATATGCCTCCTTATGAACGTGCCAAAGCTGTTATAATGAGAAACGGTCAGGACCAAAATTAGGAGTCACTGGTGAGTGATTGACAATGAGTTGTCTACCTAATGAATATACGTAGGCGAGATCGTGCTAAAGCTGTGAGTCGAAATATATTCATGGGATCCTACTCTCACTATGGAATTCGATTTAATTATTGAATTCCCATTCTCCGTTGGGGATTACGGTATTACGTAAAGTAGTGGGAGACACTGCTGCGTTAAGAATCCATAACTAAAGCAGTATGTAATTTTATGGAAATTGCTGCTTTTGTTTACCTTTATTCTATATTGTTAAGAGAATTATACTTTTAATCCACTGCATGCATATTACTTGAAAATGTTTTCTGACTTTACTTTTGGTTGCGTATTTCTAGAATATGTTCTAGAATGTAATTAGACTTAGATATTATTAGATTAATATAAACAATCGGGAACTGTTGTTCCGATTTTCTTTAAAAATCAAGATGGTTAGTGACTTAGTTACTAAGTCACGATAAGTAATCTAAATAGATATCTGTTTTAGGATATAATTATCTAGAGAGAATAGTTTCTTGTGCAGTAAGAATTGACACGAATTAGTTCAAGTCTCGAGATTCTTGACTGGCATTAAGGAAACTCCATTAGGTTTCTTGTTTATCTTATAATGACTTTTCTTGACTTTAGTGACTTTTAGAAGTCACATGCTTGACACAGTTTGCTAATCAATTATTTGCAATTGTTGTGAATAATTGAAGGCAAATTATAAAGCTAAATAAATGAGATGTGTATAGTTGTGTATAGAGAATATCAATTCTCACAATACGACAACTATAGGTATTGGATACCAGATCTCCCATCTAATTATTTAAAATAATGTTTAATATTGTTTTGATATTTGATATCAGAACTTGTGACTATTGGATAGTTACTTGTTCTAAATAAACAATTGTTACATATTTTAAAATGACTAATAATGTTATTGATGAAAAGATAAACATTAAGAAAAATATTCGGTTAACTGAATGACTTAGAATAATGTTTTATGAGATTTTATCATATAAGCATTATATGATTATTCCGTATGGTAAAGGATGGTCTGGTATGATCGTCATTGGACCACTAATTTATTAAACTAATACTTTGGAAGTATGTAGTTTAATGAATTATAAATTGCATTGGATAGTTTTCTTTAATTCATAACTTAGTTAATGAGTTGTCATGACTTAGTTGCGTGTTTCTAAAAGAATATATATTGAACGTCTTGAATGGTTCGAGAACTTTCAATATGTTTTTTGATGAAACGCGGATAGAATATTTTGAATGGTTCAAAGTTATTCTATTTGAAATGTTGAAAACTATATTTTAAAATTCATCGTGAATCTTTGAATTGTTCAAGGATGTTTGATATGATCAAACATATGAATTTATGGCAATTAGTTCTGAGATTATTTAATTAATGCGATTCTTGCTCAATATTATTCTTCTACGATTCCATCGTGATGGAATTGGTCAGTGGGAGAAATCGAATCTTATATGATTTGATTCGTTTGATATTGAGTGTTACCAAATTAATTTCAATACTCTTGGGGTTATGCTCCAGTTACACTAATTCATCCTTTAATTATTGTTCCATTAGTTTCTACATTTACGTATATGATATGTATAGGTAGAAAATTCGAATCTTGAAAAGTTTGAGATTTGAATCTTTCTTTTGTATAATGGTTATATAATTGAAAGTACTTGTGCCTCAGAGGTACAAGTAAAAGTTTATCATTTATTCTATTTAATAAAATATTGTATTCTATTTGATAGAATATCTTTTCTATAATCCCGTGTAATAAAATTATTTTATTACTTGGTGTATAACATCAGATGTTGACGATTGTAGAAAAGACTTGACTCATCGAAGTCAAATGTGAGAGTGATAAACTGTAATGGAACTACATAATTAATTAGATGAAATGAACCTACGACTGCTTCCATATAAGTCCAATAGCATGTCAGAATCATTTGTAAAGTATTTGGTACTCAATGATTCTGTTGTTTTCTTATTGAAGAAAATTATCCTATAACTTATAGTGGGAGCGATATTTGATATCGATTTCGAAAATTACCATTGAAACATAGATCTAAAATTGTTCGTAGCTTACTACGATTAAAT
>SKCR01014209.1:0-136457 GCA_019454045.1 Zanthoxylum bungeanum | reverse complement strand
GGATATGTCACAAATTGTTCCTAGAACAAATCACTCATTTTTCTCTCCCCGGCTAGAACTATTCTAACTTCTACCCAATTACATAATACAATAAAGAAACCTCATTTAACATTGAGGGGAATAGGTGAGAAGAGAAATACAATGAGAGAGGAGATAAAAGGCTGGACACGTAGGTCAAATTTAATAAATTCTAAACTTATTACAACAATTTCCAAAACTGCCATTGCCCTTCTAATATCCATTCGATATATATTATTCATACAACACATTCATGTATTCATACAAATCATGTTATTCAATCAATCTAATCCAATTAATTAATCTTTGAATTAATGATCATCCAATGTTCAAACAATGATTTGATTTGCGTGAGTCAAACTCGTTTAAGAATAAATACTCAAAGTAAGTATTCTTGAATTATATTGAACTACAACTTTAAATCCAATTTATTTGTATTCAATACTAATTCCAATTTAATTCCAAATTAAATATATACACTTACTTATAAGCCTTAAAGACTTGGATTCCAAATCCAATCTTAATGGGTCTCAAAGGCTCAATAACATCCAATGTCAATTCTGTTGGTTTCTATTATATGTCCCAAGGAAAGATTAAGCATTTAAATACAACAATGAATATATATTAAAAGATGAAGTATGGCGGAATCATACTTACAATGCTTTAGTGATGAAGAAATCAAACCAAAAGTGGAAGCTCCAAGGTTGATGATTTTCGGCCAAGGAAGACAAGAGGTGGAAAGCTTCAAGCTTTAAGTATTCCAAGCCCTTGGAAGGTTTCCCTATCACCTCTTTAGATTCCTTGCTTGTGCTAGCAAAAATGGAGAATGAGAAAACAATTTTCTGCCTTGTTGGTTGCAGCTCACGGCGTGAGCAAGAGAGAAGGAAGGAGAGTGTTTCACTTTTGATTTTCTTTTCTTTGCATGCCAAAAACGTGAATGACCAAGGAAAATGAAAAGTGAATTGATATCTAATACCAAAAGAATTTTTTTTAATGCAAAAATCCTTCCAAAACCGTGCATGGCTTTCCCTCCAAAATGAATCCATCATTTGCTATCATTACCATACTTTGAGATTAGAGACAATGCATCATCCCTTAAAGGTGACTAGATACATTCACTATCTATTCGTATTAAGTAATGAGATATCGCGATGTGATTTGTGGATATCACTCGATTCAAAATACGAATGTGTCCGCAAGCACTTACGGGCTCGGTTTCGTTAATTCCAAATTAACGAATTTCCGTCGCGACGTGAATTAAATAATTACGCCTTGCAAATTACTATTCAGTTCGCTAATGAATTAATTCTAAATTAATTCGTTTGCCCGAATTAAAATCCGATTTTAATTCCGCGTCGAAATCTAATTTCGTTTAATAATAATATATCGAATATATTATTTTATCGATTAATTCCAGATTAATCGATCTCTCTCTCTCTTTCCTAATAAGGCATTTTATCCAAGATAAAGTTTCTCCGTTATTAATCCAAGATTAATAAAGTTCGAATCAAACATCATAGGTGAATCTTCAGGAAGCGACCCAAGAGATCTCCGGATATGTTGGCAGTAAATACGGTCGTCGGATAATCCGAACATGTACGTACCTCGTACTACGTTTTTACCGATTCACAAGACAAGGTTGGCTTCTAGCAAAGCGCCATGCCTACCCAATTCTCCAGAAATATTCTTAAAGGAATATAAGATCTATACCAAGCGTAGTATACCGTAGTATTGCGTACATCGATCTAGTATCGGACGATCACATGTTAGGCCTGGGGCTGGAAATGTGTCTGCCCCGTACGAAACATATATCGGACATCAAGCAACTAGTCTCTTTAAATCGGACAATCCTGACATGGTCATATTGTCCCGACGGTTGCAACCTTTTATAGAGTACTAGTTCTGTGTCCTGCGTGATCATCACCTCCATATGTCTGAAGTGATACTTCCATCTCGACATCACATCCAGTACACTACGATTCTCGATAAACCCAGAAGAGGTGTACACAGAACCGGTTAAGGTCCCCAACCACCAAACCCAAAGTTTACCGATTGTCGCAAGTACTAGCGATGTAAGTCTCAGGTTAAGACCATATACACCTACCCTGATGCGGCCTCCCATAGACACGCATACATACTACCAATGGGATTCCGCGGGGTCTATCCAGAGCGAAGCTGTTTTCCGTACCATCGGTAAAACACAACCTCCTATCGCACTTGCATAAGTATCCAATACTTAAATATATGAGAACTATGCCGTTGTGCCCTCACAACGTGCACAAGCGCAATACTAGTCTATTCCGCATTATCGATGTCCGATCTCGATAATACTCCGACTAGGGATATTTAATGATTAAACCTTTATGGATTGATACTGTCTCATATCATCTCAATCCGGTATTAATCATATGGACTTTCGCCATTTATATATCAAAGTAAATAATATTACAAAACGGCAAAAGGCAATTTCATTATCACATAGTTAATTTTGTACAATAATACAATATCATTTACAAACAGTGACGCTATGGGACATATTGTCTAACAAATTCAATTAAAGTCCAATGGGCTTTTAATTGATTCTTAAGGCATGGGCTTTGGCCATAATGGATCAAACCCAAAATGCCAAGGCCCAATAGGAATCACCCTATTGCCAACAAATCAATTTAGGCCCATTAGGCCCAATTAAATTCTTTAAAGGCCCAAGTGATGTATTTGGACCTTATGGAATTGGTTTTGGGCCCAATTGGATCCAATCCAAAAGTCCAAAACCAAACTTAGACAAACCAAGCCCATTAAGCCCAAATACACACTTTTAGCCCAATACATAATTAAAGGCTTATTAACATAATTATAATATTTCAAATATCATAATTATTTTAATTAAAGTGTATTAGCCATGATTAATTAATTAAACTCAATATTTCCAAAATACCAATTAACTTAATTAATCATGCTTAATCCATCATTTCATGCTCAACACAAATTGAATCCTAAATTCATCATTTCATGCTCAATATGCCCTTTGATTTTAACATAAACTTTATTGACTTTGATTGCAATCCAATCAAAACAACAATCAACATTTAAACATGCATTTAAACACATCATTTCATGTTACAAAAATAAAAAAAACTGCAGTATTATTCACTGCTACATTCGGCCACACTAAGGAAAAATTAATTTTTGATTCATTTGATTTGTTTCAAATATAATCATGCATAACTCTAAGTTATCATATTCTAAGCATGCTCAAAGCATCAATTTGAAAGAATCATGTTCAAAACATAAAATCCCCAAATTTTAGTCTCATGAACCCTAAAATTTTCATGCTTAAAATTGGCTCTTGATACCATTGTTAGTGTTCCTAGAACATGTCAAGGATCTAATAAGCATGTAAAGGTGTTCATAAATTCAAAATAAGTTGCAGAATATACTTACAATGAACGGATTTGAGCTTTAGAATTTTGAGAAGAGATCTCCAAGATCCAAGCTTTAAGTGATGATTCCAACTCTTGAAGTAGTTTCCCTATCACCTCAGTTGATTTCTCCAAGTGCTAGCTTTGTTGATTTTGCAACAAAATCAAAGAGAGGGGGAAGCCTAGTTCACGCCCATGGTAGAGAGTATTAGGATTTTCATTTTCCAAAATGTGTTACAAGTGTGTACATTGAAGAGAGAGAGAAGGCTTTTTGGTTTTGTTAAAGGGTTTTACCCTTTTACCCAAAACCATGTAGTTGGGGTAATTTGGTTTCACCTAAACCAATTGGTTGGAAAGTAAGTGGTTTTGGCATAAATGCCAACCACTTTCCAACCACCACTTCACATGTGTGACATGTGTGAAGTGGGCCCCACCATTTTGAATTCAAAACTCAAAATGTCTCTACGAACATTTACCGCGGCTCGGTTCCGTTTAATCCGATTAAACAAACTTTCGTCGCTAAATAATTAAATCTAATTTAATTAAATAACGATGCCTCGCAAATATATTACGAACGTCGTTTACGAATTAATTCTAAATTAATTCGTTCGTTCGTATTAAAGTCCGACTTTAATTTCGTAACGAAATCCAATTCATATTAATATATCCAATATATTAATTTTAGCCCATATGAATAAATTAAATAGAAAAATCAAATTTAACCATTAAATTTATTTTACCGATTAATTCCAAATTAATCACGTTCTCTCTCTTCCGAACACATTTAATCCCATATTAAATAAACCTCAATTAATCCCAGATTAATTTTCTTTCTCTTAATTAATCCCAGATTAATTTTCTCTCTTAATTAATCCCAGATTAATTCTAATTTAAATCAACTGTCATCGGTGAATCTTTGGGAAGCAACCCAAGAGATCCCTGGATATGTTGGCAGTAAATACGGTCATCGGATTATCTGAATACGTGCATACCTCGTACCACGTGATTACCGATTTACAAGACATGGTTGGATTCTAGCAAAGCACCGTGCCTACCCAATTCTCCAGAAATATTCTTACTGGAATATATAATCTATGTCAGGCGTAGTATACGTAGTATTGCGTATTGCGATCCAGTATCGGATTGTCACATGCTAGGGCTGGGGCTGGAATGTGTATGCCCCGTACGAAGCACATGTCGGATGTCTGGTAACTAGTCTCTATAATCGGACATACATGACCTAGTCATAATATCCCGATGACTGCAGTACTTAAGAGCACCAGTACCGTATCCTACGTGACATCATCTCTACTATGACTGGAGTGATACTTCCGTGTTGACATCACACCCAATACACTACGATTCTCGATATACCCAACAAAGGTGTACACAGAACCGGTTAAAGCCCTGGACGACCAAAACTAAAGCATACCGATTATCGCAAGTATTAGCAATGCAAGTCTCAGGTTAAGACCAAATACACCTACCCTGATTTCGGACTTCCATAGACACATAGTCATACTACCAATGGAATTCCGAGGGGTCTATCCAGAGCGAAGCTGTTTTCCGTACCATCGGTAAAACAAAACCTCATATTACACTTGCATGAGTATCCTATACCCAAATATATGAGAACTATGCCGTTATGATCTCACATAACACGCACAAGTGTAATACTAGTCTATTCCGCATTATCGATGTCCAATCTCGATAATACTACGACTAGGGATATTTAATGATTAATCCTTCGAGGACTGATACTGTCTCATATCATCTCAATCTAGGAACTAATTATAGAGACCTCCTATCATTTATACATCTAGGTTATCTAATCACAAATGATAAGAGAGCAATTTCCTTTGTCACATAGTTAATTTGTACGACAACACCATGATATGTACAACTAGTGACGCTATGGGTCATAACTGTCCAACACAATATAGCCATGAACCGCACCTCTTCTCATCACAAAAAGTCCCGAATTCACACTGCCTAAAAACACCACAAATCAGCCCCTAAAACAGTCCCCAAAACTACCCAAAACTGCACCCCTGAAACCGCACAAAACAGCCTAAATTACCAAAAACAGCAGCAAAACAGCAGCAAAACGGAGTCAAAACAGTAGTTTGAGCAGTGAAACAGCGAGGTAAAACGCAAACCAGTAAACCATAAAAGTTGATGAGCTTTAACCCTTCTGATCTCCGTGAAACGCAAGTCTGAAAGTCGACGAAAAAGGTTAGACCTGAGGGTATTTTTCACACTTGTTTTCAGTTTTATCTTTATTATTTATTGAGTTTTGTTCGCATGATTACTATATTAAAATGCATGTTGTGGCCCCTGAGTAGATAAATATGCATGTATTACGAAATATTGTATGTTGTGGCCTTGGGATAAAATGAAAGATGTGTCAACTCTCGCGGTATATCGGATGGAAACCCGGACATAAATTTCATAGCCGATTCCAAATGGACGGTAGTATGATCTGTACTCGGGATACAACTCCACGTACCGCTTGAGTAAACAACACATTCTTTTGTTTTATGTTGCTTTGATTTATTTATTATTCGTCATTTAAATTCCGAATGTTATTTGTTTGCGCTTCTGTGTCTATCAATGTGAAATTGCAAATTTACCGTCATTTTGATATCGCATGCTAGTATCACTATGATTTGTTTGCATTTCTGTATTCATGAATGCTTGCCGTTATAATGATGTATTTTTGAAAGCATGCAAACTTGGACATGGGTTCTATACAAATTTAGATGCAAACTTCATCTTCATGTATGTGAATTTAGGATTATTGTACACTTGGAAAAATATGTTGCTTAGGCTTGGTTAGATTATTGTACAAATCATTTTATTACAAGTGGCATAAGTAAGGGACCATTCCGAACCCAACGGTTTGAGGTCTTCCTTTGCGAGGGGTGAGTGCGGCCTTAAATCTTTGTCTTGGTTCACACCGGGTGGCGACTCCATTATTCTCCGGTCCACTTGAGCAAACGACACATATTTCGATATGTTTTATCTTGTTCGTTTCTTATCCGCATTTTTATTCCGCCATTTTACTTTCTGTATGTCGTTTGTTTGTGTGTTGATATAGTTCGCATGTGCTTCGTATGTTGGTCTAAAGGTTTTCCATTTGAGGGAAGAAAAGGCCAAAAGGCTACCTTTACGCCAATACTTTGCCGCGCCGGACAAAGTATGCTTGGTTTGATGTGAGATATGTTCGACCGAGCAAACAAAGTTCTATATTGTTGTCTTCACTTTCTATGCATTGTGATGTGATGCGCATGGGCTAACTAGGGTGGATTAAAGGTCATCTATTCGAGGGAAAATGCCTGAAGGCTACCTTACCACGATGTTTTGCCGCACCTTTTGTTATGTCATTGACTTTATGCATATCATTGTTCTATTTATGCATGTATTGCATTCTAATGCTCATGGGCTTAGTATGTTGGTGTAAAGGTTTTCCATTTGAGGGAAGAAAAGGCCAAAAGGCTACCTTTACGCCAATACTTTGCCGCGCCGGACAAAGTATGTTTGGTTGGATGTGAGATATGTTCAACCGAGCATGAGAAGTTCTATATTGTTGTCTTTACTTTCTATGCATTGTGATGTGATGCGCATGGGCTAACAAGGGTGGATTAAAGGTCCTCTATTCGAGGGAAAATGCCTGAAGGCTACCTTACCACAATGTTTTGCCGCGCCTTTTGTTATGTCATTGTCTTTATGCATATCATTGTTCTATTTATGCATGTATTGCATTCTAATGCGCATGGGCTAACTAGGGTGGATTAAAGGTCCTCTATTCGAGGGAAAATGCCCGAAGGCTACCTTTACCACAATGTTTTGCCGCGCCGGACGAGGTATGCACGATTGAATTGGAATGAGTTCAATCGAGCACACGGGGTCATACATTGTGCATCTGTGTATGCGTTTGCATCGTCTATCATGCATCAGGTCATGTCCCGTTTGAACGTGTTCTCGAACGCTACACGAACGTGAACCTTCTGTTTCCCGTTTGAATGCCTTTACAAACGCTACTCGAACGCGCACATATTTCCATTGTTTTATCATGCATCAGGTCTGGTCCCGTTCGAATGCGTTCTCAAACGCTATACGAACGTGAACCTTCTGTTTATCATTCGAACACGTTTACAAACGCTACTCGAACGCGCATGCATTTTGTTTCATCAGGTCTTGTCCCGTTCGAATGCGTTATCAAACGCCATACGAACGAGAACCTTCTATTTACCGTTCAAATGCGTTTTCGAACGCTACACGAACACGCATACACTGAACTGAGTCTTTTTCATCACATGTAATCAATCATACTATTTATATTCCTGCATTTATCTATTTGATGTGTTCATGAGATGGTATTCAAGCATGATTAGGCCGTTAGTATGTTACTTGGTTCTTAAGCATGATTTAGCCTATTTAGTTGTTCCTTTTCAAGCATGAATAGTCAATTATTTTACGTTTGGAATTTGCATTATGTTTAGGTTGTTCTTTGTTTTCCGCATTATATGATCGAAGTATGTTCATGAGATTGCCGTGTGCTATTGCATGTTTGCCGTTATGATAATTACTTTCATCCATGTGAACTAAAAAGTAGAATACTCTTGGAAATATGTTGCGTAGATTCGATTAAATTATTGCACAAATAATTTCATTACAAGTGGCATAAGTAAGGGACCAATTCCGAAGCCAACGGTTTGAGGCCTTCCCTTTCGAGGGGTGAGTGCGGCCTTAAATCATTTTCCCGGTTCACACCGGGTGGCGACTCCATTATTCTCCGGTTTAGTCCCCCGCGGGCACTCCGTACTCCCAACAGGGCCGCGAGCCCGAACAGCATGCGTCGCCCAGTTCTGTGTCCCACAGTCTGGCGACTCCACTGGGGATAGAGAATCGGCCCCGAAATAATGTCTTGTAATATTATGATTTGTGCTTTAAGTTGACCGTTCCTATAGTGGGTTGAAAGGGGTTTAATCAAATACACTTTTAAGGCTAGGTAATGGTTTGGTGTCTTCCTTCACTCACTACCTTTCTTTAAGGAAAAGCTGTGAAGGCACCTAGATAATCATCCACTCGTAGCCTACTGTGATGGACTGATTTGGAGGACTCGTTGTTTATTCCTGACACCAAGCGATAAGAGCCTAAGAGGTTTGGGTACTTAAGAAGGCCTAGCTCCACCCTCCATTTGGGGAATCTACAACGGGAAATCCATTTGACAGTCAGTCACACACCATAGCTCGTTGGCACGTACCTTAGTGTATAAAAAAGATACGCTCACTTGGTCGCTTGGACCCTTGAGTGGGGAGACCTAGTTGTGGGTAATCGTTCGTCAGCGAGAGCCTTTGTCCACACCCCCGTAAACCCGCATGTGAACCTTAGTCGTAGAACTAATAAGAATTATTTACTTGTGCTTGTGTTTGGGAACATGGTCATTTGGATCCATTCAGACATTTTGTCATGAGGTATGGGCTTGTTGGGCCATTTAAACTGGGACAAGAACATATCTTATGATGATTGGGCCAAAAGCTTCTAAAACGCCAATGGGCCATTATATGCTTGTGTTTGGGAACATTGTCATTTGGATCCATTCGGACCTTTTGTCATGAGGTGTGGGCTTGTTGGGCCATTTAAACTGGGACAAGAACGTATCTTATGATGATTGGGTCAAAAGCTTCTAAAACGCCAATGGACAATTATATGTTTGTGTTTAGGAACATTATCATTTGGATACGGTTGAACTTCTTGCCATGAGATGTGAACTTGTTGGGCCATTTAAACTGGGACGAGTTCAATCCTATGACAGTTAGCCCAAAAGCTTCTAAAATGATAATGGGCCAACTAGTATGAAATTTTTTTATGGGCTTATATATTACATGCATTGCACGCATACATGCTAACTGAGAATTTTAAAGAGAAACATCATAGATTCCTGTTGGGTTAGGAAAGAGGGAAGACTCACCAAAAGGCTGTCAGTAAATATGAGTGAATCAGAAAATGAGGTATCCCGTATGGATCAGTTGGAAAACAGTCTCACCAAGATTACTGAACAGTTGCAAGCCTTGACTACTGCTATGACAAAGATGACTCTGCCCCATGTTGGGGGAAATTCTGAGAATGTAAGGCGTGAGGAGCCTCCGAATGGGTTGGGGGATGATATCCCCACTTTTGATGATGACATGGTAGAATATGCAACAGGAAGAATGATTAGGTCTCAGGCAAAATTTCAGAAGCTCTGGGATCAGGTAGAAACGATTACACGCAAAATGAAGGGTAAACATGAAGAGTTGTTAGATTATGAAGCAATGACTTTTGAAGAACAGCTGCCAACTCAGTTCAAGATGCCTGATGTGGCCAAGTTCAATGGGAATGGGGACCCGAGGGTCCATCTTCGACAATATGTTTCAGTTATGAGTTCAGTGGGCTTGTCACAGCGCCAAGTCAAAAGGATGTTTGGGATGTCGCTCGAGGGGGCTCCCGTGGTGTGGTATCACGGTCTTGAGAAAAAAAGGTTAAGGAAGATTGAAGGGAATTAGCAGATGCTTTTCTGAAGTAGTATGTTACGGACTTGGAGATTGATTTGTCACTCCGAGATTTGGAGAACACTAAGCAGAAGCCGGAGGAAAGCTTCAAGGAGTATGTAGAACGTTGGAGAAGCCAGCTTATAAAAATGAAGACTCGGCCTTCAGATAAAGACCAGATCAAGATGATCATCAAGGGAACCAAGCCCTCTATTTATGG
Organism: Zanthoxylum bungeanum; assembly: GCA_019454045.1. Lineage (NCBI taxonomy): Eukaryota > Viridiplantae > Streptophyta > Magnoliopsida > Sapindales > Rutaceae > Zanthoxylum > Zanthoxylum bungeanum. The sequence goes on along the minus strand of SKCR01014209.1, from coordinate 126,264 downwards.
TAAGCTGAGGAGGATGACTTCGATGATCACTGATTTTCGACAGTTGAGAGAGACTGTTATGGATATTGAGGAGGAAGAGGCTGAGAACAGAAAGTTTTATGGCCAGAATAGGAGAACTTTTGGGGGCCTTCCGAAACCAAGCCCACTTCTGCCGAAGTCGCTGCCATCAGAAATAGGCAATTCTCCAACTTGGTAGACCTTTGTCGAAGGTGTTTGAAAAGTTACAGGGACAAGGACGCTTGAAACCCTTAGAAGGCAAACCACTTCCACAACCCCCCACCGCCACACATAAATGTGAACCTTTATTTTCACTTCCACCAGCTACATGGCCATGACACCGAAAACTGCATCTGCCTCAGACATGAAATTCAAGATCTCATAGATTCCCATAAAATACCCGACCCAGGAAAAGAACAACCCAACACACGCAGAAACCCTCTACCAAACTACCACTCCGTTCCACCACCCACCTACATGATCAACTCTGGATTGCCCGAAACTTTTGTCCTCCAAACCCTCAACCACCAAGCTTCTTACATGGATGACAGTGAAGAACCATAGGCCAAGGAAGAAGGCAATTCTGTGAATGATGAAGTTGTTCCTCCTAGTCTATTTGATCCTGTATTTTTAATATAGACATTGATTTAGTCTACCTGTTCGAACCATTTTCTTAAATGATAATAAAGGCGTTCATTTCGTTTACTTGCCTAAGTCTATTCCTTTCAACTTGCAACATGAGTATATTTGACAAAAGTATTAAACCTTGGTACTATGATACTCAGCGATATTTAGAACATGGGGAATCTTCGAAAGAAGCAAGCAGAAAAGATAAGATAGCCATTCAGAAATTGGGAAATGAGGCAGTGAGACTATCAGATTTAGAATGTGATGAGTTCACCGAGCCGATCAACATAGACAGATTGAAGCAGTACTTTGCCTGAAGAAGAGAAAACCGAGTCGTCACCAAGAGAAGACCGAACCCAACGGGATAAGAAATTCATTCATGCATACACGTTACGTATTTGCATTCTTTTATGTGTTTGTTCTGTATTCACAGGTTTCAAAGAAGAAAAAAATAGAAAAAAAAATATAGAGAAAAAAAAATTGTTTGTTTTTTAGTCCATGATAGTTAGACATAAGTCCGATGATGAAATTGATTGCTTTAGAGTGAAACTTTAGAAATGATAAACCATTGACGTGCTTTTATCTGATGCTTTGAGTAATTGATCTATGTTAGACTCGTAAGCACTTGATTATGGTTCTTAGCAGTGAAAACCTGAGTAGTTAGCAAAGTGACTAGTCGAAGAAATTGTAGGTCAGTGAATGACCGTTTGCTTAGATGTCTATCTTGATTTGCTTATGTTATGATGTGTGGTATGGTTGAAAATAAAAGAAAAATCTCTAAAGAAAAGAATTGAACCATCTATAACCGATAAGCATGAAGCTACCCATGGGCGAGTATTAGGACCACCATGAGGAGAAATGCTACCTTAATGGGTGGTGTGTTGAAAAAAAAAAAGAAAAAGAAAAGAAAAAAAGAAGTACAAAATGAAAAGAAAAAAAAAACGAAAAGAGAGACAAAGGAGAAAAAAGATAAAACCATACCACATTGAGCACAAAAAAGCAATTTCAGAGCCTAACTAAGATATCTAGGTTGGTTTGACCCATCGATCCTGATTTTTGAAATGAAATCATCGAGTTAGCTTACCTGAGGATTAAGCTGTGAAAGAACCTTTGCACACACACACTTTGAGTCTGGCTTAGATCATTTATCCAAAGACTTGGATTTGAGTTGCATTGGGTCTTTTGAAAGTTCTATGGTTTCATTACTGAACATTCTTTGAGGACAATAATATGTATAACTATTAGGACTATTTCATAGCATGTAATATAATATGATGATGGAAGGCCCCACCACATGGTTCATCTTGACCAAGTGCAAACAGTGGAGAGCAGAAAATTAAACCAAGTCCGGGGGCGACCAGTCTACCACCTTATGAATCAGCAATACAACGAGCCATGAGACCAGAGAGAAGACTGTGCAATCACCTGGATTTCTTTTTGTGAGATTTGATGTAGTAAATGGTATGGAAAATTTTGGCTTTGTGTTGTCCCAAAACGGCACCTACAGCAAAATCACTAGCATCGCACATCACCTCAAGATTTCAAAAGCTTCGTGGCATTATTTGGTGAAGTTGAAAGGCACATCTTTCTCCAAAAGATTGCACATAGGTTTAGCAATCTTTGAGAAGTCTTTGATAAATCTCCTGTCAAAGCCAACATGTCCGAGAAAACTATGAATCCCTTTAACTATTGTTGGTGGAAGTAGTTTTTCAATTGTTTCAATCTTTGCTTTGTCTACCTCGATTTCTTTTTGTGAGATTCGATGTCCTAGGATGATGCCTTCCTGCACCATGAAGTGGCATTTCTCCCAGTTGAGTACCAGGTTGGTGTATTCGCACCTTTGTAACACTTGTTCCAGATTTTACAAGCAGTGGTCGAAAGAGTCTCCAAACATAGAGAAATCATCCAGGAAAACCTCCATACTTTGTTCCAGCATGTCTGAGAAGATGGCCATCATGCAACGTTGAAATGTAGAAGGAGCATTACATAGTCCAAATGGCATCTTGCGGAAAGCAAAAGTCCCATACAGACATGTAAATGTGGTTTTCTCTTAATCTTCTAGAGCGATGGCTATCTGATTTACCCTGAGTATCCATCCAGAAAATATAGAATTCATGTGCCGCCACTCTGTCCAACATCTGGTCAATGAATGGAAGCGGAAAATGATATTTCCTTGTTACTTTGTTCAGCTTCCTGTAGTCCATGCATACTCTCCATCCACTCAACGTTGTTGTTGAAATCAGCTCGTTCTTTCGTTTATGACTACAGTAATTCCTCATTTCTTCAGCACACATTGCATAGGACTCACCCAAGTGATGTCAGAGATGGGGTAAATGATACTATCATCCAACCATTTGATCATTTCTTTCTTCACGACCTCCTTCATGATTGGATTTAGTCTCCATTGATGCTCCACTGTGGGTTTGTACTCGTCATTCATTAGAATTTTGTGCATGCAAAAGGATGGACTAATGCCTCGAATGTCTGCTATAGTCCAGCCAATGGCTTTCTTTTGTTATCGTAACACTCTCAACAACTTTTCTTCATACTCCAATGTTAACGAAGAAGAAATAATCACAGATAATTCAGAAGAGTTTTCTAATAATGCATACCTGAAATGGCTCGGAAGTAGCTTTAGCTCCAGCTGTGGTGGTTCTTCAATTGAAGGCTTGATTCGCTCATTCTTCGGTAGTTCCAGACTTTCCACTGGTGGTGTTGACTTGAAGCAAAAGGGCTTGTCAAGATAGTTGATACATTCCAAATTTCATCATCTAGCTCGTTGTCAGTCATGTTGGTGATGCAAGCTTCAAGTTTATCCGTGGGAATTGTATCAGTATCTTGGATGATACTATCAACAACATCAATTCTGAAACATTCCTCCTCATTCTCATCATTCAGGAATTTCATGGCTTTGAAAACATCGAAGGTAACTTCTTAGTCCTGAACTTTCATGGTTAGTTCTCCTTTTTGTACATCAATAACAGTTCGATTCGTAGCCAAGAATGGTCTCCCAAGGATGATAGGTACATCTTTGTCTTCCTCCATGTCAAGGATAATGAAATCTGCTGGGAGAATGAGTTTGTCAACTTTTACCAGCACATCTTCAACTACTCCTATCGGAAATGTGAGTGTTCGATCAGTAAGTTGCAGAGAGACTGTGGTAGGCATTGCTTCTCCAAATTACAATTTCCTGTAAATCGAAAAAGGCTTCAAATTAACACTTGCACATAAATCACACAAATCCTTACTAATGTAATGTTCTCCGATAGTGCATGGGACAGTGAAACTGCCATGATCTTTCAACTTCGGGGGAAGTTTCCTCTTAATGATGGCGCTACATTATTCTGTCAATGCTAGTGTCTCGTAATCTCTCAATCTCCGCTTTCGTGAAAGAATATCTTTCATGAATTTGACATAGCTGGGCATTTCTTCCAAAGCTTCTACAATGGGATGTTGATATACAGCTTTTTGAACACCTCCAAGAATCGAGCAAACTGCTTGTCCAGTTTATTTTTCTGGAGACGCGTGTGGAAAATGTGGAGGTAAAGTGATTTTTTCTGGTTCTTTTTCTTTTGCTTTTTTTTCATTTACTTCTTTTTCCTCCATCTGTGGAACTGCTTCTTTTGGAACTTCTTCAATAGATGCCTTGATTCCAACAACTTTGTTTATTTCAGTACCACTTTTCAAAGTTATGGCTTGACAGTGCTCCTTCCATCGGTTCCTTGGATTTGGTTCTGTATTGTTGGGAAGATTTCATGGCGGCCTGTAATTCTGAGCATTGGCCAGTTGTCCAATTTGATTCTCCAGTGCCTTAATGGAAGCTGATTGGCTCTGAAATATAGCATCGTATTTTTTTAACTGAGCTAGCACTTCTGCCATTCCTGGTTATTTTTCTTACTTTTGGCCTATGTTTTGTTTGGAATCCGGGTGGTGGATAGTTAGTTTTTTTGCCCTGAATTGTTACTGCATGCGAAATTGGGATGATTCCTCCATCCTGGGTTGTAGGTGTTGGAATATGGATTGTTCCACTGTCTGTTGAAATTATTGACATAATTCACCGTCTCTTCATGTTGGTTTGGTTCTGGTGCTCCTCCATATGGTGAACTTGTGGATCCAGTATTACCTTGCATGCTGAAAGTTTCCATGAATTTGCATATCTGATCCAGCTTGGCATTCACTGCTGTGTTGGCTCCAACTTCATAAATTCCAGCAATTCATTGGATCATGCTTCTTTCTGTTGGCCACAAGGAATTATTGTTGGCCATTTCTTCAATTAGGTCTCAGGTTTGATCTTCTCCTTTTGCCATTAAATCCCTTCCAGCAGCATCATCGATTATGGTTCTCATTATTCCAGAAAGTCCATTATAGAAAGTTTGGACTTGTAGCGACTTAGGAATCTCATGGTGAGGACATTTCCGGAGTAAATCTTTGTACCTTTCCCAAGCTTCTTAGAGGGATTCTGAGTCTTGTTGCACAAAGGATGTAATATCATTCCCCAGCTTTGCAGTTCTGGCTGGTGGAAAGTACTTTACAAGGAATTTGGTGGCTAGAGTGTTCCAAGTTGTGATGGAACCTGCTGGTAATGAATGTAGCCAAGCTTTAGCTTTGTCTTTCAAAGAATATGGAAAAACACGCAGTCTCTTTGCTTCTTCAGCTGTTCGGTTGTAATTGAAAGTGTCGTAAACTTCCAGGAAGTTGCTGATATGGGCATTAGGATATTCAGTTGCATTCCCTCCAAATTGAACTGACTGCTGAATCATCTGGATGCATGTTTTGATGTCACACGCATTTGCTGGTAAGGGAGGAAGTACTATACAGGAAATGAAGTCGTCAACCCTCTGGAATGGTTCTGTCTCGAATGGGAATTGGTTGTGCAACCTCTAAAGGTTCAGGTTCCATGTTGATCAGTGCTTCTTGGCCTTCTCGCCTTTCTGTTCTTAATTGTCTGATGGTTCTTTCAATCTCTGGATCAAGCGGTCAGATTTCAAAGCTTCTGGTTCGTCTCATGTAGTGTCTGAGAACCTGAAACACAAGAAAACAGAAATAATAAGAAAAAGAAAATTAGACATAAGTAACATATTTAACCCCAAAACTAATAGTGAAAAGATAAATAAGTCACCGGCAACGGCGCCAAAAACTTGACCGATGCGTAATCACTTGCGTATAACGCAAGCACACGTATCGTTCAAGTAGTATAATAAGAATTGATCCCACGAGGACTTAAAACCTTTTGTTATCAATTTATGAAGTTAAATGTTTACAAGTATCTAATGGATTGATTGTTTGATTGGGTGGTGACTTTAAAATTAAAACAAGTAAAAGAGATAACGAGAAAGTAGATTGAGGAAAATTCAAATTTATAAAACTATCCCGGGTTGTGATTCTTTCCAATATCTTTTTTTTTAAAGATGAAGTGGTTATTTTATGTTTGTGTAATATTTTGGTTGACTAACCAGGAACATGAAATTCTGCAAAAGCCTCTGTCGATGGTCAGATGCAAATACCCAGTGTAACCCAATTAAATAATATGTCTATGTTAACCAAGTTACCTAAATTCATTAAGTTCAAGTTCCAATTGTGGTTACCCCCGCCTGACAGGTATATGTCTATCCTGTAAGGAAATCTATTAAAGGGTTATCTATCCTCAAGGAAGATCGTGGGCTATTAAGTCTAAGGCTGAAACCTAAAATTCCTTCGTCAAGTTTATTAAGCTTAAGACTTAATAAGTAAACCTTTAAATTACCAAAACTATAAAATAACCCCTTATAAACCGGTGATATTGGAATTCATTACAACCCCAGGTAACGGGCTTAGCTACGACACATATTTACGGGTAGTAAAAACTTAAAAATAAAAGACATAAAGTAATTTGCTGGAAATTAAATAATGAAAAGTAAATGGCATAAAGTAAATGCTAAAAAGTGAAAACTCGAAAGTAAATAAAGTAAAAGTACAATAAAAGAAAAAATAATTAGGTAAAATGATCCACTTTTATTACTTCTATTTTAGATATCTCCCTTAATATAATATATTAACTTTGCATGATAATTACCTACCAGCCATATAGGCGGTATCTAGATTAAGTCAAATTAATAATTAATTACCAACCGACCAATCAGGCGGTATCCAGTTTAGTCAGGTTAAAATCAATTTCAATAATTACCAACCGACCATAAGGCGGTATCCTCATTAAGTCAGGTTTTAACTAGTTTATATATTATAACTAATGGATATTAATCTAAATATTAATAATAAAAGTTTACCTTTTAGCAAGGGGGAGTTACCTCCTCATTACTGAAAAGTAAATTGCTGAAAAGTAAAGAAAGGAAAGTACTTTGCGTAAAAGTAAATTGCAGAAAGTAAAGACTGAAAAGTATAGAAAACAAAGTGCGAAAGAAAAAATTAATTACTGAAAGCTGTAAATAAACAAGTAATATACAATCTTCTTAGTATTCTTAAGGAATTACATAGAAGAAGGTATGAAATCAGATCTGAAAATTCAGCCTCAATTTATAGACTTTTTTGGTCGAGTGCGTTGCGACGCGCCACCATTACGCGTCACGACGCGCTGATGTGGCACGCGCTGATTGGATGCTTTGATCTCTTATCTGCTGATGTGGCAATGAGGAATCTGTCGGCCCAATAGAATGCTGACACATGGAAAATTTGGATGATTAACTCAATAATTGTGCTGACGTGGCGATGTGGATTATCGGCAGCATGTGATGGTGACACGTTAGCAGATTCGGCGCAAGTTAGCAAACGGCGCATGTTAGCATGGTGCACGTTAGCAAGGAGTATTTTAGAAAATCTTCTCTGATTGGTCCAAGTGTCCCGGCACACGTTAGCAGTCGCGACGCAGAGTACGTGTCGCGACGCTAAATGACAGTTTTGCCCTTTTTGTATGTTTTTTTTACTGTTTTGGCCCCAAATCATCTCTAGAGAATCCTGAAACTTTATTTATCTACAAAATAACATAAAACAGATCAAAACTTTCACAAAACTCAAGAAACTATACAAAATATTAGGTCAAATGAGTTGGGAATAGTGATATATTTACCACTCATCAGGCTCATCGTTTCGTTTCACGACCCAATCCACCCTCCAAATTGATGCTCTCGGATAGTACTAAAAATTGGTGGTGATGGATTTTTCATTCTGTGCATGATCAAAATTCTGTCAATTCGAGCACATTTGTGGGATCGTTTAGAGTCCGTATATGCCCCCGAAATCTCGACATGACTTCCCAGTAAAAATCCGCTAATTTGAAGTGTATCGTTATATATTTGGATGTATCTAGTAGCTTCGTAGAGTAGCATTATGATATAAATTGAATATGTGTATATGGTAGAGCGTAATCGATCCGATAAGTAAAGCGCGTTTTCGGTAAAATCAGGTTTCACATGCATATGTGTTTTGATGAACTTAATTAAGGATATAGCTTAGTTATGATGATACAGTAGTATTTGAGTAATTCCAGAGAGGTTCAAAGGGCTTAAGATCCTTCCGCAGCTTTTTAGAAAGATTTTTTGGAAACGTGTAATTTACATATTAGAGCCACTAGATTGACATAGAACAATGTATACTGATGTAATATTAGTATTAGATGTGTTTCATGAAGCTCCAGATTCATTCGCAACATTTTTAGACTTTTCAGAAGGTTCCCTGAATTTTAGTCGGAAATGGAATCTAATGCTATAAATATATTTTATGAGATGTATTATGAGTAATGAAACTAAAATCAGTGAAAAAGAATTTAATTTGGGTTTTTTTAGAAAGTTGCGGAGTTTATGATATCAGTAATTTTCCATGATTCACGACCTTAACTATTTGTATTTTGTGTTACAAATGGGGAAATAGAAACGATAGCATAGACCCTAGGTAAGTACCTCACCATGATATTGCTTTAGGTAGTCTAGGTATGAAAGCTGATTGTGTGTTTATATATGTATATATATATATATATATATATATATATATATGTGTGTGTATAGGTTGCAGACTCGTAGAAATATATAACAGTAGTTATGGAGTCTTAGAAAACATGACATGAGAGTTTTTAGAGGTACTGCCAATGAGATTCTTAAAGAGCATATATAGAAACAGATTGTCTGAAAGTATACATAGTGTCGGGTTTCTAGATAACAAGCTAGTATCAGCATGAAAAGTTTAGTACAAGTTGTCGTTACATTTTCATAGTTAAGCATATCTTCAAATAGAACATATTTTCAGTACTCGAGATGTAAAAGTTTTATAAAGAGTTTTAATAAAGTTTTCCAGACTTCAGTTTAGTTTTGGGCCGAAACAGATTTTGTCTGAGTGTGGATCTAGTTGTATAAATGTGTTGATATGTTTGATGACACGTGCGAGCATTTTTCATATGGATGTGTTTGTTGAAATGGGGCACGTGCCCACTTTGTATGTATTGGATGAGTGAGATGTCTTCAGCTCATAATTGACTATGGTTGATTGTACTGTTGTGTATATAGATAATGGCATTACATTACATTGCATTGTATCACATGACTTATATGATGATATGGTTTCTATGATGATGCATATGCATTTTGCATACCCAGAGGGAGACACAATGCACATAGACAGATACAGATCTAGGACCAGAGATACGGTGATAAGTAACACCCTGGATCATAGTTATAGTGACATGGACATACAGATACGAGGCTAGGGATGTTGGGTTGTAATGAACATCCCAAGATTATTTAAAGCATAAAATCATGCGAATACTAAATGAAGTATAGCGGAAATATACTTACAAAGATCGGTTGGATGTAGGTGTAGAGTTCAAAATTTTTGCTTCCTTTTAAGTTGCTCCAAGCTCCACCAATGTTGAGTGTCAAGCTCCAAGCTTTGAAGAATGGATTCCAAACTCTTGGGAAAGGTTTCCCTATCACCTTTGCATGATTCTATGAGTGTGCTAGCACTAGAAAAATTTGCAACAAATTCTTCCTTGTGTTCTTGAAGCTCTCGGCCAAGGCAAGAATGGGAGAGGAAATTTTTCACTTTTTCATGAAAATGAGAGAGAGAGGATGAGATGAAATGTGTTGACTTGTTAAATGATTTTCCAAAATCAAAAGCCATATACCAAAATCAAAGTTTGGTAAAAGTCATCACCAAATCAAGCTTGAGTGTTTTAGAAGTCATCACCAAAATCTTCACTAACTTCCATCACCAAAAAGTGATGAGAATGCCAAGTGATGTGACTTGTGATGTTACTTGTGGGCCTCACTTCCATTCAAAATCTGAGTGGGCCCGCAAACACATTCCGGGCTCGGGTTCGTTAATTCCAAATTAACGAATTTTCCGTTGCGACCTAATTAAATAATTATGCCTAGCAAAATTACTATTAAAGTCGCTCGCGAATTAATTCTAAATCCAATTTTAATTCCGTTATGAAATCTAATTTCATTTAATATATCGAATATTTATTATTTTAACGATTAATTCCGAATTAATCGTTCTCTCTCTTCTAATAGAATTTTATCCCAGATAAAATCTTGCTGTAATTAATCCTAGATTAATTTTCTCTCTCTTCTAATTAATCCCAAATTAATTAAGTTCGAGTCATACGTCAACGGTGAATCTTCGGGAAGCGACCCATGAGATCCCTGGATTTATTGGCAGTAAATCCGATCGTCGGACTATCCGAACACGTGCGTATCCTGTACCACATTTTTACCGATTTATAAGACATGGTTGGCTTCTAGCAAAGCACCGTGCCTACCCAATTCTCCAGAAATATTCTTTAAGGAATATATAATCTATAACAGGCGTAGTATACGTAGTATTGTGTATTGCGATCCAGTATCTGATGTCACATGCAAGGCCTGGGGCTGGAATAGTGTCTGCCCCGTACGAAGCATATATCAGATCACAAGCAACTAGTCTCTATAATCATGACCTTGTCATATTATCCCGATAGTTGCAATATAATAGAGAATCAGTTCTGTATGCCTGCGTGATCATCTTCTCCATATGACTGAAGTGATACTTCCGTCTTGACATCACATCCAATACACTACGATTCTCAACAAACCCAGAAGAGGCATACACAAAACCTGTTAAAGTCCCGGACGACCAAATACCAAAGCGTATTGATTGTTGCAAGTACTAGCGATGCAAGTCTCAGGTTAAGACCAAATACACATACCCTGAATCGGATTCCCATAGACACATAGTCATACTACCAATGGGATTCTGAGGGGTTTATCCAGAGCAAGCTGTTCCCGTACCATCGGTAAACACAACCTCCTATCACACTTGCATAAGTATCCAATACTTAAATATATGAGAACTATGTTGTTACGCTTCCATAACACACACAAGTGCAATACTAGTCTATTCTATATTATCGATGTCCAGTCTCGATAATAATACTACTAGGGATATTTAATGATTAAACCTTTGTGTATTGATATTGTCTCATATCTTATTAATCCGGAACTAATCATAAGGACTTTTATCATTTATATATTCAAGTAATCTAATTATAAAATGATAAAATAACAATTTCCATTGTCACAAAGTTAATTTCTACAAAAATCACAATGTCTTTTACAAATAGTGACGCTATGGGTCATAATTGTCCAACAATCTCCCACTTGGCCTATAGCCAGTCACTCAAGCATCTAACACCTGAACTATGTACATGTCGCTCAAACTTTTACTGAGGAATAGCTTTCGTCAGCGGATCTGCAATGTTGTCCTCTGATGCGACCTTCTCGATCTTCATATCGCCATGATGTATGATCTCACGAATCAGATGGAAACGTCGAAGAACATGCTTGGATCATTGATGAGACCGAGGTTCCTTAGCCTGCGCTATTGCCCCGTTATTGTCACAATACAATGGAACGGGCTCAGCTGCTAAAGGAACTACTCCTAATCCAATTAGGAATTTACGGATCCAAACTGCCTCTTTTACTGCTTCAGCTGCAGCAATATACTCCACTTATGTTGTTGAATCGGCAACTGTCTCTTGCTTGGAAGATTTCCAGCTTACTGCTCCGTTATTCAAATAAAATATGTATCCAGATTGTGACTTATAGTCGTCTTTATTGGTTTGGGAACTTGCATCGGTAAACCCGGTTACCTCAAGTTCTCCATCTCCATAGATTAAAAACGCATCCTTAGTTCGTCTAAGATACTTAAGGATATTCTTAACCTCCATCCAGTGACCATCACCTGGATCGGCCTGATAGCGACTACACATGCTCAAAGAATAGGAGACATCAGGTCGCGTACATATCATGGCATACATGATCGATCCGACTACCGAAGTGAATGGGATCCGACTCATGTTGTCTCTCTCATCTTGAGTTTTAGGACACATGTCCTTAGATAGAGTGACGCCGTGTGACACTGGCAACAGTCCCCTCTTAGACTGTTCCATGTTGAATCTCTTCAACACTTTGTCAATATATGTGCTCTGGGAGAGTCCAATCAGCTTTCTAGATCTATCCCGGTAGATCTTTATTCCCAGAATAAAGGCTGCTTCTCCCAGATCTTTCATGGAGAATTTTAATGAAAGCCAATCTTTCACCGATTGTAGCATGGGAATGTCATTGCCAATAAGCAATACATCATCAATGTAAAAGACAATGAATGTCAGTGCGCTCCCACTAACCTTCTTATATACACAAGGATCATCCTCGTTTTGAATGAAATCATATTCTTTTATGATCTCATCAAAACATTGGTTCCAAGAACGCGATGTTTGCTTCAATCCATAAATGGATCGATTTAACTTGCAAACCTTGTTCGCATGTTTTGGTATGACAAAACCGTTAGGCTGTTGTATATAAACATCCTCCAAAAGGTTTCCGTTAAAGAAAGCAGTTTTAACGTTCATCTGCCATATCTCGTAATCGAAATATACAACAATAGCAAGCATTATCCGAATGGATTTAATCATGACAACAGGTGAAAAAGTTTCGTCATAATCGACACCATGTCGTTGACGATACCCCTTCGCTACAAGCCTAGCTTTGTACGTTTGTATGTTGCCATCCATGTCGGTCTTCTTCTTGAAGACCTATTTACAACCAATAGGCTTTACGCATTCTGGTGCATCAACCAGTGTCCAAACTTGGTTGGTGTACATGGAATCCATTTCAGACTTCATGGCATCTTGCCATAAACCGAAGTCGATACCTTGTATCGCTTCCTCATACATAGCCGGTTCATCTTCCTCAATAAGATTAATATCCACATGAGGTGTGATCGGAAACCCATACCTCTCAGGTTTTTTTCTGACTCTCTCCGACCTACGCGGTTCTTGTGTATTTGAAGATTGTGGTACAGTCTCATCCCTGATAAACTGTTCATGTTCCGTTAAGGATTTTGTGCCAGGAATAATATCACTCTGATTTTCATCGAGTTATACTTTCCTCCCACTAACCACTGCATTTAGGAATTCCTTCTCAAGGAAAACCATATGTAGAGCAACAAATATTTTGTTCTCTTATGGGTTGTAAAAGTAATATCCTTTGGTTTCCCTATGATAACCTACAAATAGGCATTTATCCGACTTGGGTTCCAGTTTGGTACCATCCAAATGTTTAACATATGCTCAGCATCCCCAAATCTTCAGGAATGAGAAACCCGATTTCTTTCCTGTCCATATCTCATACGGAGTCTGTTGAACAGAATTTGATGGAACCTTATTCAAAATAAGTATTCCATTGTTCAATGCATATCCCCAGAAGGAAATAGGTAGCTCTGTGCGACTCATCATATACCTTACCATGTCCAAAAAAGTTCGGTTTCTCCATTCGGACACACCGTTTAATTGCAGTGTTTCGGGAGGAGTCCACTATGAAAGATTACCATACTCTTTCAAGCAATCGAGAAACTCATTGCTTAAGTATTCCCCACCTCGGTTCGACCGTAATGTTTTAATACTTTTACCGGTCTGTTTTTCTACTTCGTGTCGAAATTCTTTGAATTTCTCAAAGGTTTCCGACTTGTGTCTCATAAAATACACATAACCATAACGTGATGCATCATTCGTAAAGGTTATGAAGTATTCATATCCACCTCTAGCCTGGCTAGACATGGGCCCACATACGTCACTATGAATGAGGACTAACAGTTCGATAGCACGTGCACCCTTACCGCTAAAAGATGATTTAGGCATTTTGCCTTATAAACAAGATTCACAGACGTCATATGAATGTGGATCAAATCCGTCCAAGTACCCACTCTTCGAAAGTGTGGATATGCGAGTCTTGTTAATGTGTCCCAGACGACAATGCCACATATAAGTTTCATCTTTGTTACTTCGTTTAAGCCTTTTGTTTGTTACATTATATGTTTGAGATTGATTTATATTCAAAATATAAAGACCATTATTCACATTAGCACTGCATATCTCCATATCATTTTTATACATAAAACACCCAGTGTTTCTAAAAACAAAAGTATAGCCACATTGGGCCAATAAAGATACATATATAATATTCTTATTCAAACTAGGTACATAATAACAGTCTTAAAGATTAAGTACATACCCCGATGGCAGTTCCAAAATATAAGTCCCAATGGCCAAAACGGCGACGCGAGTCCAATTTCCAACGCGGAGGTCAATCTCTCCTGAGGCCAGTCTCCTGGTAATCAGCAGATTCTGCACATCAGTACATATATGAGTACCATAACCAGAATCAAAAATCCAATTTTTATAACTAGAAGTAGACATGTTTATTTCTATAACAAACATACCTGAAGCCGGTGCCTTGCCCGCTTTGATTTCCTTCATGTGCGCCTTGTACTCATGGCAGTCATGCTTCTAGTGACCCTGTTTGCCACACTGCAGGCATACATCTTGGGATTTGTCCTTAGCTTTCCCAGAAGATTTTGATGATTTGGCATTGCCCTTCTTCTTCTTATTATTATTCTTCTTTACACCTCCAGTTGCCTTGGGCCAAGCCCTCGGAGACTGAGATGTTGAAGTGAAGTGCGACTTGCACTTTTTACCCTTCAATAGCTCTTTTTCTTCTTCACGCAGCATTGCCATCAGCTCTCCAAGAGTATGGTCTTGGTTCATCATATTATAGTTCATGATGAACCCGCTCCAGCAGTCAGGAAGAGACTGTAAGATCAAATCTATAGAAGTCTCAACCTCAAAGGTTATGCCTAGATGACCTAGCTGTTCAATGTCAGCAATCATCTGTGACACATGGTGCTCAACAGATGTACCCTATTACATTCGTGAGCGAAAGAGCTTCTTCTGTAATTTATACCTTTGCGATCTAAGGTTTGATCGATGAAGGTCCTTCAATTTTGCCATAATAGTATAGGGATCCAATCCTTGTTTTGGCGATGAAATTGAGGGGTCATCGCAGCGAGCATGATAGATTAAGCAGTTGATTTGTCATCGTTATGAGTCTTCCAAAGCTCAAGCTCAAGCGGCTGCTTATTTCCGGGCTTAGGCTCGAGAGGTCTCTCTATCTTATAGAGCATCCTTTCAGCCCCCAGGACAATCCTGAGGCTCATATCCCAATCAGGAAAGTTCGCGCCATTAAAGACATTTTCACCAAAGATAATGTCTCTAACTCCGATCTTTCCAGTCATCGTTAATTGAAATAGTCAAACTATTTAATTAACGATATTTGGGTACAGTCCAACTGTTACAAGAAAAATAATAAAATATTAGTCCAACTAATAAATATATAATTGAAGAAATAATTTGAAATCGCGTAATGCCAAGTATTTGAACGAAATTGCAAATTCTATACTGGCCTCCCACTATTTTTCGGCGAGCCTCTAACCCTCTGTTGAGTACTCGGGAACCTAGTTTCCTAGTTGTAGGCATTGCATTTTTGCATAAGACCCGATGATGAGCCTCGTATGGAGGCACTATCATTTAAGTTACGGAAGTCGGGGGAAACTGACGTCAGAAGGGAAAGATCAATACCTTGTTGGATTTAATTCGTTTGCTTAGATTCGGGTTTGCTCGTTGGATCTCTATTTTAAAATTCATCATTGGCCCAAAACCCCCGCAACGTGCACTAAACCAGACACTTAAGCCCACACACCACCAATCACACGCCCAAGCCCACCAACTAGCCATCCTACACGCCTATAAGCCTCCAAGCCCATTAAATCACATCCAAAAATATTCAAACACATTAAACACATTTTAAAATCCCATAAATCACCTTCCTAATTAAATTAAATCACATGCCTAAACTAAATAAAATCAAATCAAATCCTATAATCACCTTCATAATTAAATTAAATCACATGCCTAAAATCAAATCAAATCCCACAATTACCTTCCTAAAGTGAATAGATTTTTCCTTATGACACACTAATTAGAGATACCCCTATAATTGAATGATACTTTCCCTACCCATACAAGGACAACCTTAACCCTCTCCTATAAAAAGACACTCAAACCAAGCTCTTAGACCCCTAGCATTCACACGCCCAAAAAGCAAGAAAAACCCCCTCTATTGCCGTGAGAAGCAACACCAAATCAGCCCCCTCGATTGCCATGAGAAGCAACACCAAATAAGCCATCAATATCCGTACAAAAACCCCCAAACCAGCCCCATATTACCATGAAACATAGCCAAGAAACTAGCACCTTATTCACGCCACACAGCAACAAAAAAACCACGCCAACAGCCGCACAAAACAGTCTCATCCAGCAGCCCTCATTCACGCCCAAACAGTCCATGACCTGCACCCCTAAACCATACCATCACAGCCCATCAACCACACCTAATCAGTCCTTCATTGCCGCACCAAACAGCCCATGACCTGCACCCATAAACCGCACCAAACAGCCCCTGACCTGCACCCCTAAATCGTACCATCACAGCCCTAAAACTGTAATCTTAAACCCGCGAAACTGTACCCTTAAACCCACAAAAAAGTCCCCAAAATAGGCAGCAAAACTCTGGTAAAAATAACAGAAAATGGTAAATAAGACAGCAGAAACAGCAGCCCAAAACAGTAGACAAGCGAATCAGAAAAGTTATGGAATATTAACCCTTCAGCCAGCAAAACTCATAGTAACTGTTCGGGAGTGGACCACCTCATAGTAACGGTTCGGGAGTGGACCACCTTACAGTAACAGTTCGGGAACAAAGCCCATAGATGGTACGGGAACAAAGCCCATAAGTCAAAAGCACCTCGCCATCACACTCAGCACAGTTCGAGAATAAAGCCCAGGAAACAAAGCCCATATTCGGTGGTTCAGGAACAAAGCCCAGGGGTCGAAGTACCTCGCCACCATATCAGCTCAGTCCGGTAGTGATTCCTTGAGATCGCAGCATCTTGCAGGGATGAACCTCAGGGGTCGCAGCACCTCACCAACAGATCAACTCAGTTCGAAGCAACATGCAAGTCAGGCAGCAGCTGGCGTGCCAGGTAAGTAAAAATACATTGCATAACTTTGATAGGATTGTCACTGTCACACACTGCACAAGTCCCATCAAAGTGGGGGTGACTGTAGGCATTGCATGTTTCATAAGACCCGATGATGAGCCTCGTATGGAGGCACTACCCTTTAAGTTGCGGAAGTCGCGGGAAACAGACGTCGGAAGGGAAAGATCAATACCTTGTTGGATTTAATTCGTTTGCCTAGCTTCGGGTTCGCTCGTTGGATCTCTGTTTTAAAATTCATCCTTGGCCCAAAACCCCCGCAACCTACACTAAACCACACACCACCAATCACATGCCCAAGCCCACCAACTAGCCATCCTACACGCCCATAAGCCTCCAAGCCCATTAAATCACATCCAAAAATATTCAAACACATTAAACATATGTTAAAATCCCATAAATCACCTTCCTAATTAAATTAAATCACATGCCTAAGTTAAATAAAATCAATCAAATCCCATAAATCACCTTCCTAATTAAATTAAATCACATGCCTAAAATCAAATCAAATCCCACAAATTACCTTCCTAAAGTGAATAGATTTTTCCTTATGACACACTAATTAGAGATACCCCATAATTGAATGATACTTTCCATACCCGTACAAGGACAACCTCAACCCTCTCCTATAAAAAGACACCCAAACCAAGCTCTTAGACCCGAGCATTCACACGCCCAAAAAGGAAGAAAAACCCATTCCATTGCCGTGAGAAGCAACACCAAATCAGCCCCCTCCATTACCGTGAGAAGCAACACCAAATAAGCCCTCAACAGCCGTACAAACACCCCCCAACCAGCCCTATATTACCGTGAAACATAGCCAAGAAACCATCCCCTTATTCACACTACACAGCAACAAAAAACCACGCCAACAGCCGCACAAAACAGTCCCATCCAGCAGCCCTCATTCACGCCCAAACAGTCCCTGACCTGCACCCCTAAACCGCACCATCACAGTCCCTAAACCACACTAAATCAATCCTACATTGCCGCACCAAACAGCCCCTGACATGCACCTCTAAACCGCACCAAACAGCCTCTGACCTACACCCTTAAATCGCACCATCACAGCCCTAAAACTGCAATCTTAAACCCCGCGAAACTACCCCCTTAAACCCACAAAATAGTGAGCAAAATAGCGGTAAAAACAACATAAAATAATGAAGAAGATAGCGGAAACATCAGCCCAAAATAGCAGACAAGCGAACCAGAAAATTTATGGAACATTAACCCTTCCGGCGACGTCCCAACGCACTCCCGAGAAGCGACTTAAAAGGTAAGACATGAGGGCACCCTTTGTTATATTTTATTTTGTCGTCCCGAACACGGCATGCTTGGTTGGACGTGGAATACGTCCAACCGGGCATGCGAAGTCCTACATTGAAAACGACCAAATTTTTTGGTCACATATTTATTATTCCGCATTTATTTGATATTATTAGTCTTTTATTATTTTGCATTTAGTTTATGTTTATTGTTGCTTTATTATTCTGCATTTATTTTGCGTTATTTATCCTCCTTGTTATTTCGCATGTTTTGTCTCTTCAATTATTTATGGTTATATGTATTATCGTATGTCATGTTTGTCTATATTGGGTTAGTGATTGAGTGTTGCCTCTCGTGGTATATCAGATGGAAACCCAGACATAAATTTCGTAACCGAATCCGAATGGACGGTAGTGTGGTCTGTACATGGGATACAACTCCACGTACCGCTTGAGGAAACGTTCACGCATGTGTTCATGGGATTGTGTGCTCGCTTTCGCTTCATTTACTTCTATGTGTGCCAACTTAGATATAAGTTAATCTTGCTTGTGTATGTTGCGTAGACTTGTTTATATTATTGCGTAAATCTGTTCATTACATGTGGCATAAGTAAGGGACTATTCTGAACCCAACGGTTTGAGGTCTTCCCTTGCGAGGGGTGAGTGCGACCTTAAATCATTTCCCAGTTCACGCTGGGTGGTGACTCCTTTATTCTCTGATTTAGTCCCATGCGGGCTACTCCGTACTCCCGACCAGGCCGCGAGCCTGGGACAACGTCGCCGATTCTGTGTCCTACACTAGTGGGCTAGGATCCCGTTAAATAACACACAACCTTTACTTTGGCCAACAAGCTTTATGATATTTAACTAGGTAGATCTCTAAGATCAATTGGATCTCATCCAATTCCTAGATGCGGTAGGTGGACCTCCTAGTCCGAAACATATATACAATATATATGCCAATATATCCAATATATTTTCCTAACCTTTTCCTCTGAATCAACTAAGACTTGGCTTTGGCTCAACAAGCTTAATGATTCCAGTTAAGCGGGACCCATTGACTTTGGAAAGCTTCATAATCGATGTTGATGAACAAGAAGTGATCTTGACTTTGGCCAACAAATCACAATTTGGGCAAGACATATGATATGGAACAAAGCCTTCATGATTCAAACACATATGCGATGGACAAAGGTCTTGACTTTGGCCAACAAACTAATGCCAATCTTGGATCTTGAGAATGAATCAAACAATGGAAGGAAAACACTTAATAATTGTTGAGGGTTTTCGCGTAATTGGCAACCAATTAATTATCTTTGATTAGGTCTCATCATACACCCTTAAACATGCATTCTAAAAGCATAATAAGGCGCGATAAATAAATTAATAATGATATGCGGATGGATATCTCACAAATTGTTCCTAGAACAAATCATTCTTTTTCCTCTCCCCGACTAGCACTATTCTAACTTCTACCCAATTATATAATACAATAAAGAAACCTCATAACATTGAGGGGAATTGGTGAGAAGAGAATTACAAAGAATCAAGAGATAAAGACTGGACACGCATGTCCAATTTAATAAATTCTAAATTTATTACAACAATTTCCAAAATTACCCTCACCCATCTAATATCCATCTGATATACATTATTCATATATTACATCCATGTATTCACACAAAGTATGTTATTCAATCAATCTAATCCAATTAATTAATCTTTGAATTAAGTGATCATCTAATGTTCAAACAACGATTTGATTTGCGCGAGTCCAACTCGTTTAAAAATAAGTACTCAATGTGCGAATTTTTGAATTATATCGAACTACAATTTTAAATCTAATTTAATTTGTATTCAATACTAATTCTTTATTTAATTCCAAATTAAATAATTACACTTTTAATGTGCCTTTTACGACTTAGATTCTAAATCTAATCTCAATGGGTCTCAAAGCCCAATTAACATCCCATGTCAATTTAATTAAAATTCAATGGGCTTTCAATTAATTTATTAAGGCATGGATTTTGGCAACCAAAACCCAATAAGGAATCACCATTTGCCACAAAATTAATTTTGGCCCATTAGGCCCAATTAATTATTTAAAGGCCCATTTATTATATTTGGACTTAATGGAATGGTTTAGGCCCAATTTGGATCCAATCCAATTGTCCTAAACCAACTTGGCCCAACCAAGCCCATTAGGCCCAAATACAATAATTTTAGCCCAATTCCAAATTAAGCCTAATTAATTAAATTCTAATATTCCAAATTTCACAATTTAATTAATTAAATTGTATAGCCATAATTAATTATTTAAATTAACATTTCCAAAATACCAATTTAGATAATTAATCATGCTTTAATATTATCAATACATGTCCAACATTATTGAAACAAAATCAACTCATTAACGTGCTTACTTATTTTCGACAATTATGGATTTTATTTATTAATTTTGATTTCAATACAATTAAATCACAAATCAATATATCCAAATATTTTAAACACATCCAATGGTCTAAAAAATCAAAATCACCATGAGTTTAGGGTACCTCATGTATTCGGCCAAGCCAATATATTTGGGGAAAAATAATCCAATTAATTTTTCATAAAATTGATCATGCATAACTCTAAGTTAAGATTATCTAAGCATACTCAAACAAACAATTTGATTAAATCATGCTCAAATCAAAAATACCCAAATTTTAGATTAAGAACCCTAATTCAATTTCATACTCAAATAGGCTCATGATACCATTGTTGGGTTCTAATGAACATCCCAAGATCATTTAAAGCATAAAATCATGTGAATACTAAATGAAGTATAGAGGAAATATACTTACAAAGATCGATTGGATGTAGGTGTAGAGTTCACAATTTTTGCTTCCTTTGAAGTTGCTCCAAGCTCCACCAATGTTGAGTGTCAAGCTCCAAGCTTTGAAGAATGGATTCCAAACTCTTGGGAAATATTTCCCTATCACCTTTGTATGATTCTATGAGTGTGCTAGCACTAGAAAAATTTGCAACAAATTCTTCCTTGTGTTCTTGAAGCTCTCGGCCAAGCCAAGAATGGGAGAGGAAATTTTTCACTTTTTCGTGAAAATGAGAGAAAGAAGAGGAGATGAAATGTGTTGACTTGTTAAATGATTTTCCAAAATCAAAAGCCATATACCAAAATCAAAGTTTGGTAAAAGTCATCACCAAATCAAGCTTGAGTGTTTTAAAAGTCATCACCAAAATCTTCACTAACTTCCATCACCAAAAATGATGAGAATGACAAGTGATGTGACTTGTGATGTGACTTGTGGGCCCCACTTGAATTCAAAATTCGAGTGGGCCCGCAAACACATTTCGGGCTCGGGTTCGTTAATTTCGAATTAACAAATTTTCCGTTGCGACGTAATTAAATAATTATGCCTAGCAAAAGTACTATTAAAGTCGCTCGTGAATTAATTCTAAATTAATTCGTTCGCCCGAATTAAAATCTAATTTTAATTCCATTATGAAATCTAATTTCATTTAATATATCGAATATATATTATTTTATTGATTAATTCTGAATTAATCGTTCTCTCTCTTCTAATAGAATTTTATCCAAGATAAAATCTTGTCGTAATTAATCCTAGATTAATTTTCTATCTCTTCTAATTAATCCCAAATTAATTAAATTCGGGTCATACGTCATCGGTAAATCTTTGGGAAGCGACCCATGAGATCCCTTGATATGTTAGCAGTAAATCCGGTCGTCGGACTATCCGAACACGTGCGTACCTCGTACAAGCAAAGCACCGTGCCCACCCAATTCTCCAGAAATATTCTTTAAGGAATATATAATCTATAACAGGCGTAGTATACGTAGTATTGCGTATTGCGATCAGGTATCTGATGTCACATGCAAGGCCTGGGCCGGATGTGTTTGAACCACGAAAGCTTTATTCTATATCGTATGTCTTGGGCGATTGTGACTTGTTGGCCAAATTCAAGGTCACTACTAGTTCATCGACGTGGATTACGAAGCTTTCCCACTGTCAATGGGTCGTGCTTAACTGGAATCATAAAGCTTGTTGAGCCAAAACCAAGGCTTAGTTGATTCAGAGGAAAAGGTTAGGAAATATATATTGGATATATATCTCAGACTTGGAGGTCCACCTACCGGATCTAGGAATTAGATGGGATCCAATTGATCTTAGAGATCTACCTAGTTAAGTTTCATACAGCTTGTTGGCCAAAGTCAAGATTGTGTGTTATTTAACGGGATCCTAGCCCACTAGGAAACTAGGTTTCCCGAGTACTCCACAGAGGGTTAGAGGCTCGCCGAAAATTAGTGGGAGGTCAGTATTAAATTGCAATTTCGTTTAATACTTGCTTACACACGCTCTTTTATTTTTATTATCATCGTTTTAAATATGTATTAGATGGACTAATATTAAATATTACTTTCTTGGAACAGTTAGACTGTACAAGACACTACTCCACTTGTAGTTGGTTATATAGTTTGACTATAGTAACCATTACATTTTGAGTGTACCTGATATCGTTGATTGGATAGTTGGACTATTGCAATCGAGATGGCTGGAAAGATTAGCGTTAAGGGACATAATCCTGGGTGAAAAAGTCTTTACGGCGTAAATTTTCAGACTGGGAAATGAATCTCAAGATAGTCCTGGGAGCTGAGAAGTTACTCTATTGGATAGAGAAACCTCTCGGGGGCCCTAAGCCTGGAGTTGAGCAAATAGTAGAGCATGAGCTTAGGAAGACTAATCGTGATGTTAACTTTAGTGCTCAATCCATTATGCTTGCCGTAATGACTCCTTAATTTCCTCGTCAGAACTAAGGATTAGATCCTTATACCATGATGTTGAAATTAAATGATCTTCATAGATCTAACCTTAGATCTTAGAAATATGAATTGCAAAAGAAGTTTTTTCGCTCGCGTATATCAGAGGGTACATCTGTTGAGCACTGGGTGTCACAGATGATTGCTGACATCGAACAGCTAGGTTAGCTGGGCATTACCTACGAGGCCGAGACTTCCATAGATTTGATCTTACAGTCTCAGCCAGAATGCTGGGGCGGCTTCATCATGAACAAATAGAAAACTCTTGGAGAGTTAATGGCTATGCTCAATGAGGCAGAGCCAGAGCTTCCAAAAGGACAAGAAGCGCAAGGCGCATCTTATTTCGACATCCCAGAAGGCCAAGGCTTGGCCGAAGGCTTCTGGGGGTGTGAAAAAAAAAGGCAAAGGTAAAATCGTCACAGTCTTCTGGGAAGACAAAGGACATATCCCAAGATGTCTGGCTAAATTGTGGCAAACGGGGTCACTGGAAGCGTGACTACCGTATGGACAAGGCAGACATGAAGGAAGTGAAGGCGGGCAAGGCTCTGACATCAGGTATGTTTGTTATTGTAATAAAAGTGTCCACAACTGGTTTTAAAAATTGGATTTTTGATACTAGATGTGGTACATACATATGTACTGATGTGCGGGATCTGCTGACTAGCAGGAGACTGGCTTTAGATGAGATCGACCTGCGAGTCGGAAACGGGACGAGAGTCGCTGTTTTGGCTGTGGGAACCTAAGTTTTGGAACTGCCCTTTGGGCATGTACTGAAATTAGGAAACTATTATAATGTACCTAGTTTGACTAGAAATATTATCTCTATATCTACTTTAACCCTTTGCAGGTATACCTTTATGTTCCATAACACTGGGTGCTTTGTTTATAAAGATGATATTGAGATATACACATTAGATGTGAATAACAATATTTATATTTCGAATATAAATGAATCTCAAACATATAACATGACAAATAAAAGGCTCAAACTGAGTAAATCAGATGAGACTTATTAGTGGCATTGTTGTCTGGGACACATTAACAAGACTCGTATATCCACTCTTCGGAAGAATGAATACTTGGACCGATTTGATCCTAATTCATATGATGTATGCGAATCTTATTTATTAGGCAAAATGCTTAAAACACCTTTTAGCAGTAAAGGTGTATGTGTCACCGAGCTGTTAGCCCTCGTTCATGGTGACGTAGTGGGCCCATATCTAGCCAGGCTAGAGGTAGATATGAATACTTTGTAACCTTTACGGATGTTGCATCGCGTTATGGTTATGTTAATCTTATGAAACACAAATCGAAAACTTTTGAAACGAAGTAGAAAAACATACCGGCAAAAGTATTAAAAATATTGTGGTTGGACCGTGGTGTAGTATACTTAAGCAATGCTTTTCAAGATTACTTGAAAGAGTATGGTATTCTTTCATAGTGGACTCCTCCCGGAATACCTTAATTGAGTGATGTGTCCGAATGGAGAAACCGAACTTTATTGTACATGGTAAGTTTAATAAAGAGTCGCACTGAGGTACCAATTTCCTTCACGGGATATACTTTGAACAGTGCAATACTTATTTTGAATAAGGTTCCGACAAAGTCTGTTGGACAGACTCCATATGAAATATGGACAGGAAAGAAACCGGGTTTCTAATTCCTGAAGATTTGGGTATGTTGGGCATATATTAAACGTTTGGATTGTGTCAAATTAAAACCCAAATCGGATAAGTGCCTATATGTAGGTTGTCCTAGGGAAACCAAAGTATATTACTTATACAACCCACAGAAGAACAAGGTATTTATTGCTCTCCATGCTGTTTTCCTTAGAGGAATTCCTAAATGCTGTGGTAAGTGGGAGGAAAGTAAAACTTGATGAAAATCAGAGTGATACTGTTACTGGCACTGATCCCCTCACGGAACATGAACATTTCATCAGGGATGAGATTGTTCCACAATCTTCTAATACATAAGAACCGCGTAGGTTGGAGAGAGTCAGAAAACAACCTAAGAGGTATGGGTTTCTGATCTCACCTCACGTATACATTAGTCTTATTGAGGATAATGAGCCAGCTACGTATGAGGTAGCGATACAAGGTATCGACTCCGCTATATGGCAAGGTTCCATGAAGTCCGAAATGGATTCCATGTATACAACCAAGTTTGGACACTGGTTGATGTACCATAAGGCATTGTGCCTATTGGTAGCAAATGAGTCTTCATGGTGAAAACATACATGGATGGCAACATACAAACGTACAAAGCTAGGCTTGTAGCGAAAGGGTATCGTCATCAACATGGTGTCGATTACGAAGAAATCTTTTACCGGTTGCCATGATTAAATCCATTCGGATAATACTTGCTAAAGCTGCATATTTCGATTATGAAATGTGGTAGATGGACGTCAAAACCGCTTTCCTTAACGGAAACCTTTTGGAGGATGTTTATATACAACAGCCTGACGGTTTTTGTCGTGCCAAAACATGCAAACAAGGTTTGCAAGTTAAATCGATCCATTCATCTATTGAAGCAAGCATTATATTCTTGGAACCAACGTTTTGATGAGATCATAATGGAATATGATTTCATTCTAAACAATGATGATTCTTGTGTATATAAGAAGGTTAGTAGGAGCGCACTAACATTTATTGTCATATACAATGATGATGTATTACTTCTTAGCAATGACATTCACATACTAAAATCGGTGAAAGCTTGGCTTTCATTAAAATTATCCATGGAATACTTGGGAGAGGCAACCTTTATTCTAGGAATAAGGATCTACTGGAATAGATCTAAAAGTTGTTGTCACTCTCCGAGAACTCGTACATTGAATGATATGTATGCGACCTAGTGTCCCATATGCTTTCAGCATCTGGAGTCACAATCAGGCCGATCCAGATGATGGTCACTGGATTGATGTTAAGAACATCCTTTAGTATCTTAGACGAACTAAGGATGCCTTCTTAATTTATGGAGATGGAGAACTTGAGGTGACTGGGATCATCGATGCAAGTTTCCAAACCGATAAAGATGACTATAAGTCGTAATAAGGGTACAAATTTTGTTTGAACAACGGAACAGTGAGCTGAAGATCTTCCAAGCAAGATATTGTTGCCGATTCACAACAAAAAATGAATATATTGTTGTGACTGAGGCAGCAAAAGAAGCATTTTGGATCTATAAAATTCTTAATTGGATGAGGAGTAGTTCTGTTAGCAGCTGAGCTAGGCTACAGCACAGGCTTAGGAATTACGGTCTCATCAATGATCCAAGTATGTACTTTGACGGTTTCATCTGATTCGTGAGATCACATATCATGGTGATGTGAAGATCGAAAAGATCGTTTCAGATGATAACCTTGTATATCCGCTGTCGAAAGTGATATCTCAGCATAACCATGAGCGACCCGTACATAGTTCAGGTGTTGAACACTTGAGTGATTGGCTATAGTCCAAGTGGGAGATTGTTGGACAATTATGACCCATAGCATCACTATTTGTAAAAGACATGGTATTTTTTATACAAATTAACTGTGTGACAAAGGAAATTTCTCTTTTATCATTTTGTAATTGGATTACTTTAATATATAAATGATAAAAGTCCTTATGATTAGTACCAGATTAATAAGATATGAGACAATATTAATCCACGAAAGGTTTAATCATTAAATATCCATAGTCATAGTATTATCGAGACTGGACATCGATAATGCGGAATAGGCTAGTATTACACTTGTGCGCATTATGGAAGCTTAACGACACAGTTCTCATATATCTAAGTATTGGATACTTATGCAAGTGTGATAGGAGGTTCTGTTAGCCGTTGGACTGGGAACAGCTTCGCTCTGAATAGACCATTTGGAGTCCCATTAGTAGTATGACTATGTGTCTATGGGAATCCGAATCAGGGTAGGTGTATATGGTCTTAACCTGAGACTTCCATCGCTAATACTTGCGACAATTAGTATACTTTGGTTTTGTCGTCCGGAACTTTAACAGGTTCTGTGTACGCCTCTTCTGGGTTTACTGAGAATCGTAGTGTATTGGGTGTGATGTCAAGATGGAAGTATCACTTCAGTCATATGGAGATGATGATCACGCAGGGATACAGAACTAGTACTCTTAAATGCTGTATCTATCGGGATAATATGACTAGGTCATGATTATCCGATTATAGAGACTAGTTGCTAGTGATCCGATATATGCTTCGTACGAGTCAGACACAATTCCAGCCCTAGTCCTAGCATGTGACATCTGATACTGGATCGTAATACGCAATAATTCGTAAACTACGCCTGATAAAGATTATATATTTCTCGTTGAATATTTCTGGAGAATTGGGTAGGCACAGTGCTTTGCTAGAAGCCAACCATGTCTTGTAAATCAGTGAGAACGTGGTACCGGGTACGCACGTGTTCGGATAGTCCGATGATCATATTTACTGCCAACATATCCATGGATCTCTTGGGTCGCTTCCCAAAGATTCACCGATGACATTTGACTCGAACAGAATTAATCTGGGATTAATTATGAGAGAGAAAATTAATCTGGGATTAATTACTGCAAGAATAATCTGAGATTAATTATCTATGAAAATTAATTAATCTGGATTAGTTGTATATGGGATTAATTGCGTGTTGAATTAATCTGGGATTAATTCATGAAGAAGAGAGAACGCAATTAATTTGGAATTAATCGGCAAAGTAAATTTAATAGTTAAATTGGATTTTACTATTTAATTTATTTAATTTGGCTAAAATAATATATCAGATATATTAATTGAAATTGGATTTCAATACGGAATTAAAATTGGATTTTAATTCAAGCAAACAAATTAATTTGGAATTAATTCGTAAGCGACTTTCGTAATAATTTTGTTAGGCATTATTATTTAATTAAATTGGGTTTAATTAAGTGGCGACGGAAAATTCGTTTAATCGGATTAATCGAACCTGAGCCCAAAATATGTTGTGTAAGCCAACTTGAATTTGGAATTCAATAATTGGGTGGGACCCACAACCACATCACATGTCAAATAAGTGATGGAAGTAGTTGGCCATTATAAATAAAGCATTTATTCCACACAACACACACACTTTTGGAAAGCTACTATTCACATCTCTCTTTCCTCTCAAAAACCCACCATTGCCGATTTTTGTTCTTCTTGGAAGAAATTTTGTTTCAATTTTTAGACAAAGCTAGCACTTTGGGAGTCAAAATAAGGTTATAGGGAAACTCACCATCGAGTTTAGAACTCAACGACAAAGCTTTGAGCTTCTTCATCCTTCGAAATTGTTGAAATCTCAACCGATCAATGTAAGTAACATAAATTGAATGGTCAAAAATGGAAACAAGTATAAAATGCAACTAGGCAGCTGTTCCCAAATTTAATGCCCCTTCAAAGTAATTTTACTATGTAAATTTTAAATTTAGGTAGGACTAAATAGGGAACATCTTATTCCAAATGAAATTTTTAATAAAAAAAAAAAAAAAAAAATCTTATCAATAAAGTAATTAGCTCAAATCCAATGGACTAAGAAAACATTTTCGGTGCTTTTGTAACGCACTGTCAACAAATTAATGCATATTTTTCGCATTATGTACGCTTTGGCATAATTTTTTTAAGCAACTGTTTATATTATATTGTGGAGTAATTATATGATATCCCGTTATACGGGTGACGTTATCATAAATTAATAAACATATAATATGGATGAGAATTTGTTTTAATTAATATTATTTATTTAGTTGTCTTTTACTATTTTAATACGCATGATAAAATACTATTAAGGAGTGGAATAGTATCATTGTAGGATAAATTTTTTCTAATTTATATATTGTGGTGGCTTAAATTATAGAACCTCTTATAACAAAATTATTATTAAAAAGTATCAAACAATTATTAAGTTCAAACTATATTAAAGTGTTTACAAAAACATAAATGTCTATCAAATCCCTATATGTTGTTTCAATTCCCCATCACATCCATATAGTTTACAAAATGCCTCAAAACACATTTTCTTCTAAAATTTTTACTTAGTTTGATAATTTTTCCCAGGAAACAATTAAAATAAATGTCAAAAACTTTATTTTTAACCAAAAAAAAAAAATTAAGAAGAATTTAAAATTGTCAAACTAAGCAAAAACTTCTTTTTAACAAGAAAATTAAATATTTAAATTAAGAAGGATTACCTATAAGTATAATTATTATTAAAATTAAAATTAAAATTAAAATTATAAATCATGTAAAATGTATTTCATATGAGAGAAAATATTATTAAGTTAGATTATTACTATTATTTTTTACGTTTATAATTAATTAAGAAAATATTTAATATATTTGAATTTAGTTGTGATTATATATAAACATACAAAAAATTTAATTTAAACAAATAAAAAGTTAAATTTGATTTTTTGTTAAAAATTTATATAATTCACATTTTTTAAAAGCATTTTTGTAATGTTAATTATCTAAATAGAATATGGATAAAAATATCAATTATGTTAATGTTTTTTCCCTTCTTGTCCCATTTGGGATGGGATTGAGACATATTTTATGTTCCATTTTAAAAACAGGCAGGACGGGATAAAAAATTTATATATCGAAAATTCAAGCGGGACGAGAAGAGATAACGAAATGGAACGGGATTTAACAGGATATAGGACTAGACCGTGATGATTTTTTGTCCCAAAAAATACTATGGGATAGGATTTTCATCTTGCTTTCGTAAACAAGACGATATCGAAAAATCTCGTCCCATCGCGGCCCACTGTCAACCCTAAGTTAAATGGATAGTTTGGAGTATTTTGTAAATTAGAAGGATGTAATTGTAAGTGTTCCTAGAACATGCCAAGATCGTCTAAGAGTGATTAGTGTGTGAATATTAAAGAGGGTTGCAGAAAAAACTCACCTTGATCGGATTTATGATTTCAAAAATTCCTTCTTTGTTGGATCTCCAAGCTTGTTTGTTGAGTTCAAAACTCTCGGGTGAGTTTCCCTAACACATTTCTATGACTCCCAAAGTGCTAGCTTTGTCCAAAAATTGAAACAAAATTTCTTCTCAAAGAAGAACAAGAATTGGCATTTTGGGTTTTGGAGGAGAGAATGAATAGTTACTTTTAGTTTCAAAAACTTGTAAAAGTCTTGACTTCCAAAAGTTGTGTTGAGTAATTAAAGTCTAACCATTAATATTTCCAACTACTTCCATGACCTTGTGACATGTGATGTAAGTTGTGGGTCCCACC
Organism: Zanthoxylum bungeanum; assembly: GCA_019454045.1. Taxonomy (NCBI): domain Eukaryota; kingdom Viridiplantae; phylum Streptophyta; class Magnoliopsida; order Sapindales; family Rutaceae; genus Zanthoxylum; species Zanthoxylum bungeanum. The sequence goes on along the minus strand of SKCR01014209.1, from coordinate 95,872 downwards.
CAATTTGAATTCAAAATTCAAGTTGGTTCACACAACACACTTTGGGCCCGATTTCGTTTAATCCGATTAAACAAATATTCCGTCGCGACGTAATTAAATCTAATTTAATTAAATAATAATGCCTTGTCAAATTATTACGAAAGTCGCTTACGAATTAATTCTAAATTAATTCGTTCGCTAGAATTAAAATCTAATTTTAATTCCGTATTGAAATCCAATTTCAATTAATGTATCTAATATATTATTTTAGCCCAATTAAATAAATTAAATAGTAAAATACAATTTCACTATTAAATTTATTTTGCCGATTAATTCCAAATTAATTCCTTTCTGATAATTAATCCCAGATTAATTATTGCCGTGATTAATCCCAGATTAATTTTATCTCTCATAATTAATCCCATATTAATTTTGTTCGGGTCAAATCTCGTCGGTGAATCTTTGGGAAGCGACCCAAGAGATCCCTGGATATGTTGGCAGTAAATACGGTCATCGGACTATCCGAATACGTGCGTACCCGGTACCACATTCTTACCGATTTACAAGACATGGTTGGCTTCTAGCAAAGCACTGTGCCTACCCAATTCTCTAGAAATATTCTTCTGCGGAATACAAGATCTTTATTAGGCGTAGTATACGTAGTATTGCGTATTACGATCCAGTATCAGAATTTCACATGCTTGGTCTGGGGCTGGAATTGTGTCTGCCCCGTACGAAGCATATATCAGATCTCTGGTAACTAGTCTCTATAATCGGATAATCATGACCTTGTCATATTATCCCGATAGCTGTAGCATACAAGAGTACCAGTTCCGTATCATGCGTGATCATCATCGCCATATGACTGAAGTGATACTTCCATCTTGACATCACACCCAATACACTACGATTCTCAGTATACCCAGAAAAGGCGTACACAGAACCTGTTAAAGCCCCAGACGACCAAAACCGAAGTATACTGATTGTCGCAAGTATTAGCGATGCAAGTCTCATGTTAAGACCAAATACACCTACCCTGATTCAGATTCCCATTGACACATAGTCATACTACCAATGGGATTCCGAGGGGTCGATCCAGAGCGAAGCTGTTTCCATACCATCAGTAAACAGAACCTCATATTACACTTGCATAAGTATCTAACACTCAAACATATGAGAACTATGCAGTTACGCTTCCATAACACGCACAAGTGAATACTAGCCTATTCCGCATTATCGATGTCCAGTCTCGATAATACTACGATTAGGGATATTTAATGACTAAACCTTACGTGGATTACTATTGTCTTATATCTTATTAATCTGATACTAATCATATGGACTTTTATCATTTATATATCCCGGTAATCCGATTTCAAATGATAAAAGAGCAATTTCTTTATCACATAGTTAATTTGTACAACAACACCATGTTTTGTACAAATAGTGATGATATGGGTCATAATTGTCCAAAAATCTCCCACTTGGCCTATAGCGAATCACTCAAGTATCCTACACTTGAACCATGTACGGTTCGCTCAAACTTCTGCTGAAAAACAACTTTCGTCAGCATATTTGCAATGTTATCATATGATACGTTTTATTCGATCATCACATCGCCACGATGTATGATGTGATGAATCAGATGAAATCATTGAAGTACATACATGGATCATTGATGAGACCGTGATTCTTTAGCCTATGATGTAGCCTAGCTCAGCTACTAATAGAACTACTCCTAATCCAATTAGGATTATATAGATCCAAAATACTTCTATTGTTTCCTCAGCTACAGTAATGTTCCGCTCTTGTTGTTTATTCGGCAACAGTATCTTGCTTGGAAGATTTCCAGCTCACTGTTCCGTTATTCAAACTAAATATGTACCCTTATTGCGACTTAAAGTCGTCTTTATCGGTTTGGAAACTTGCATCGGTGAACCTAATCACCTCAATTTCTCATTCTCCATATTTCCAGAAAGCATCATTAGTTCGTCCAAGATACTCAAGGATGTTCTTTACATTAATCCAGTGATCATCACTAGGATTGGCCTGATTGTGACTCCACATGCTCAAAGCATATGAGACACCGGGTCACGTAAATAAAAAAACGTACGAATACTGAGAGAGTGTGAGCACCTTTCTAGATATATCCCCGTAGATCTTTATTCCTACAATAGAGCATGCTTCTCCCAGGTATACCATGGAGAATTTTAATGAAAGCCAAGCTTTCACCGATTATATTATGGGAATGTTATTGCTAAGAAGCAATACATCATCAACTTGTAGGACATTCATTGTCAGTGCGCTCCCACTAACCTTCTTATATACACAAGAATCACATTCGTTTTGAATGAAATCATATACCATCATGATCTCATCAAAACATTGGTTCCAAGAACACAATGCTTGCTTCAATCCATAAATGGACCAATTTAACTTGCAAACCTTGTTTGCATGTTTTGGCACAACAAAATCGTCAGGATGTTGTAAACATCCTCCAAAAAGTTTCCGTTAAGGAAAGCAATTTTGACGTCTGTAGGCATTGCATTTTTGCATATGAAACCCGATGATGAGTCTCAGTTGGAGGCACTACCTTTTTAGTTAAGAATATTGCGGGAAACGGTCGTCGGAAGGGAATCGGTATTTCGTTAGATCCTTATTCACTTGTTTAGCGTCACACTTACTTGCTGGACCTCCGTTTAGAGCACATTTGGCCCAAAAAACCCAGAACCATTTAACCTTGGCCCAAACCCACTCACCAAACCAACATAACACCTAGCCCACCAAGACAAGTCCCACACGCCCATCACCTTAAAATACACCCAAATTAAATTAAATATTAATTAAATAATGTAATTGAATTAAAAAAAATAATTAAACCATTTACCAATTAAATAAAACATAAAATATAATCATGCCTAACTTAGATAAATCAAATATATTACATACTAAATTAAAAAAGATGAAATGCCTAATTAAAAATATTGACTTCCTTATCTAACAAATTAAATGCCTAATCCTAACCAATCAAATATATTGTATTCCTAATCTAAACCAAATTTGTCCCCCTTCAATCTTTGACTTTCCTTGCTTAACACAAAATCAAATCCCTTCCTTATGAGACAAGGTGAAGCCCTAGCCCTTCTCTATATAAACCACACTTTTCCAAGGCATTCCCCCTCCTAGTTTACGCCCATCACAAGAAATAAAGAAAAAGAATTTCTAACCCCCCTCTCCAAGCTCTCCATTCACGCATATTACACAAAAAATATATAAAATGTCTCTTCATCTCCTTCCCCTACTTGACCGAAAAACACGGCCCTATAAGCCTCCCTCACATCACCGAAAAACACACCAATACAGCAGCCCATAAGCCTCCATATATAACCGTAACAACAGCTCTGTAAACCTCCTTGCATTACCGAAAAACTGCACTTCTTTTAGCCCTAATATTACCAAAAACTACCCTAAAAAACTGCATTATTACCGAAAATATTAGCCCTCAAAACAGTCCCTAAAATCCCCAAACCAGTGACAAAAATACTGCATGTAAACCCATAAAAAACACCCAAAACAGTCCCCTAACACTTGAAACAATGACCAATAATACGGCAGTGAAACCGCGAGGAAACAGCAGCAAAACGGAGTCAAAACAGTAGCTTGAGCAGCGAAACAATGAGGTAAAACGCAAACCAGTGAACCAGAAAATTTGCGGTGTGATAGCCCTTCCGACGGCAGTGAAACGCGAGTTCGAAAGTCGACATAAAAGGTTAGACCCGAGGGTATTTTCCACATTCGTTTTCTGTTTTATTTGTAGTATTTATTGAGTATTGCTTGCATGATTGTTATGTCGAAATGCATGTTGTGGCCCTTGAGTAGATAAATATGCATGTATTATGAGATATTGTATGTTGTGGCTTTGGAATAAAACGAAAGATGTGTCAACTCTCACGGTATATCGGATGGAAACCCGGACATAAATTTCATAGCCGATTCCGAATGGACGGTAGTATGATTTGTACTCGGGATACAACTCCACGTACCGCTTGAGTAATCGACATTTTATTTTGCTTTATATTGCTTTGATTTATTTAATTTTTTTTTGTCATTTGAATTCCGCATGTTATTTGTATGCATGATACAATCGAGCGCATGGGCTTAGTAAGTCGGATTAAAGGTCCCCTATTTGGAGGGGTTAAAAATCTTTGGCACGATGCTTTGCCGCGCCGGTTGATGTGTGTTCAGTTGAATGTGAGATATGTTCAATCGGGCATACTAAGTTTGATGTGATTGTCTTTTTTTTTATGTATGATCGCGATCGGCGCATGGGCTTAGTAAGTTGGATTAAAGGTCCCATATTTGGAGGGGTTAAAATCCTTTACCACGGTGCTTTGCCGCGCCTGTTGATGTGTGTTCGGTTGGATGTAAGATATGTTCAATCAGACATACTAAGTTTGATATGATTGTCTTTATTTTTGTATGCATGATACGATCGAGCGCATGGGCTTAGTAATTCGGATTAAAGGTCCCCTATTTGGATGGGTTAAAATCCTTTACCATGATACTTTGCCGCGCCAGTTGATGTATGCTCGGTTGAATGTAAGATGTGTTCAATCGGTTATACGAAATTTCATATAGTTATCTTTATCTTTGTATGCATTGTAACGAAAGGCGCATGGGCTTATTGTGTTGGATTAAAAGGTTCTCCATTTGGGGGAAGAAAAGCCTAAAAAGGCAACCTTTACCACGATATCTGCCATGGTCTTTCATCTATTGATTGCATCGTCTATCCCTGTCTTGGCTCGACCGATTGTCATTGGTGTACCCATATTCTCAGCCCTTGCTTCAGCCACTAACTAGCCAACAAATAACCAATAAAACCCTTAACCACATTGACATCACGGCTGTCTTCTCTCCCTAAAAAAACATAGTTCACACATAAACCGAAAGCCACTCACACACCTCACGCCAAAGTGGCTCACAACAGCCAAAGCCGAAACACACAGCTCCCCCCCCCCCAAACACCTAAACACGGCCATAATTCCCCACGTGAGCAGCCCTCACTTTTTCGCACAAAGAACACATCACACCAGCCCACGCCTTAATACACGTTCACAGCCCTTCACGCCTCACACATAGCCACGCCACAAATCAGCCAACCTTAACTGACCTATTCCCTCTTCACACTAAACACACGCAGATCACAGCCCTAACCCCTCTCGGCAGCAGCCTAAATCACTAGTCCTAGCTCACGCCAAACTGCCCCAAACACCACATGGCCACAAGAACCCTTCCGCCACTTCACTGCCTCATAAAACCCTAAACTGAACCTTTCATGCGACAGCCCCTTGCACTCACGCACACACTCACAACTCTCACATAAAGCCAACTATACCATACATGCATGTATTATGAAATCTCATATAGTCATTCTTATCTTTGTACGCATCATAGTGAAAAGCATGTTTATCCCAATGGTTACATCATTTACCTTAGTCTTGGCTCAACGTATCGTATTACAATTCATATATCTATGCCATGATAGCATTTGAGTATTATTTCTTGTGGTATATCGGATGGAAACCCAGACATAAATTCCGTAGGCGATTCCGAATGGACGGTAGTGCGGTCTGTACTTGGGATACAATTCCACGTACCACTTGGAAAAGTGCTCATATGTGTGCTTGTGTGGTTAGTGTGTGTGCCTGTGTCTTTCGTGAATATAATATGCCAATGAAGTTGTATGTTCGTTGCTACTTTGATGTACTTTCAAGCATGCAATCTTAGATGTGAAATATATGTAAATTTATGTGTAAGTTTTATCTTGTACATGTGAATTTAGAAGCATGATACTCTTGGAAATAAGTGTTACTTAAACTTGATTAAATTATTACATAAATCCTTTCATTACAAGTGACATAAGTAAGGGACCATTCCGAACCCAACGGTTTGAGGACTTCCATTGCGAGGGGTGAGTCGGCCTTAAATCTCATTTTCCCGGTTCACACCGGGTGGCGACTCCATTATTCTCCGGTTTAGTCCCCCGTGGCTACTCCGTACTCCCAACTAGGCCGCGAGCCTGGAACAGCATGCGTCGCCCAGTTCCTGTGTCCCATAGTCTCGCGACTCCACTGGGGATAGAGAATCAGCCCCGAAATATTGTCTTGTAATGTTTGGATTTATGTTCTAATTGACCGTGTCTATAGTGGATAAAATGAGGGTTTAATCAAAGGCATTTTGAGGCTAGGTAATGGTTTGGTGTCTTCCTTCACTCACTACCTTTCTAGAAGGAAAAGCTGTGAAGGCACCTAGATAGCCATCTACTCGTATCCTATTGTGATGGACTAATTTGGAGGACTCGTTGTTTATTCCTGACACCAAGCGATAAGAGCCTAAGAGGCTTGGGTATTTAAGTGAGCCTCACTCCACCCTCCCTCTGGGGAATCTACAACGGGAAATCCATTTGACAGCTAGTCACACACGATAGCTCATTGGCACGTACATTAGTATATAAAAAAGGGGTGCGCTCACTTGGCCGCTCGAACTCTTGATTGGAGAGACCTAGTTGTGGGCCATCCTTCGCCGGTGAGAGCCTTCGTCTACACTCTTGCGAACCCACCCATAGACCGGGTTTATATGGTTAAAGTAACAATTATTTCCTTGATTATGTGCTTGTGGACCATCCTCATTTGGATGCAGTTGGACTATTGTCGGAAATACGAACTTGCTAGGCTATTTAAACTGGGGCGAGTTCGTACCTTATGACCACTTGGCCCAAAGCTTCTGAAATGTTGATGGGCCATTCTGTAGAAATCATTGTTTTATGTTTGTGTTTGGGAACATCGTCGTTTGGATCCATTTGGACCATTTGTCATGGGATATGGGCTTGTTGGGCCATTTAAGCTGGGACAAGAATGTATTTCATGACGATTCGGCCAAAGGCTTCTAAGTGTTGATAGGCCACTTTGTGCTTTTGTTCGGAACATTACCATTTGGATTTAGTTGGGCTCCTTGCCATGAGATGTGTACTCATTGGGCCATTTAAACTGGGACGAGTTCACTCCTATGACAGTTAGCCCAAAAGCTTCTAAAATGATAACGGGCCGATTTGTTTGAAAATTTTAGTTGATTTAGTATGTTATATATGTTACATGCATCTCATGCACCTCATACATACATACATCATGCTAACCCTTGTGTTCAAAAATACATCATAGATTCCCGTTGGGTTAGGGAATAGAGAAGACTCACTAAAAGACTGGTAACAGATATGAGTACATCTGATTATGAGGTATCCCGGATAGATCAGTTGGAGAATGGTTTCGCCAAGATTACTGAACAATTGCAAGCCTTGACTACTGCCATGACAAATATGGCTGTGCCCCGTGCTGGGGGAAACTCTGAGAATGTAAGACATGAGGAGCCTCCGAATGGGTTGGGGGATGATATCCCCACTTTTGATGATGACATGACAGAGTATGCAACAGGCAGAGTGATTGGGTCTCAGGCAGAATTTCAGAAGCTTCGGGATCAGGTTGAGTCAGTTACCCGTAAGATAAAGGGTAAGGACGAAGAATTACTAGACTATGAGGCGATGACCTTTGAGGAACAGTTGCCTGCTCAGTTCAAGATGCCGGATATGGCCAAGTTCAACTGGAATGGGGATCCGAGGGTCCACCTCCGGCAATATGTGTCAGTTATGAGTTCAATGGGCCTGACACAACGTCAAGCTCAGAAGATGTTTGGGATGTCACTTGAGGGGGCACCCGTAGTGTGGTACCATAACCTTGAAAGAAAGGTTAAGGAGGATTGGAGGGAATTGGCAGATGCATTCCTGAAACAGTATGTTACGGACTTAGAAATTGACCTGTCACTCCGTGATTTGGAGAACACTAAGCAGAAGCCAGAGGAAAGTTTCAAAGAGTATGTGGATCGCTGGAGAAGCCAGCTTTTGAAAATGCAGACTCAGCCTTCAGAGAAAGACCAAATTAAAATGATCATCAAGGGCACCAAGCCCTCTATTTATGGTAAGCTGAGGAGGATGACTTCGATGATTTCTGATTTTCGACAGTTGAGGGAAACTGTCATGGATATTGAGGAAGAATAGGCTAAAAACAGAAAGTTTTATGGCCAGAATAGAAGAACTTTTGGGGGGCATTCTGGGACCAAACCCGCTGCTGCCGAGGTTGCTGCCATCAAGAATCGGCGTTTCTCCAACTTGGGAAGACCTTTGTCCAAGGTACTTGAGAAGTTGACAAGGCAAGGATTCTTAAAACCTTTGGAGCCTAAACCACTTCCAAATCCCCCACCACCACATCTAAGAATAGTCCGCTACTGTCACTTCCACCAGCAACACGGCCATGATACTGACAGCTGTTCCCGCCTCCGGTATGAAATTCAGGACCTCATTGATGCCCACAAAATACCCGATCCTAAAAAAGAACAGCCTAGCACACACACCAACCCTCTGCTAGATTATCACTTTGTTCCCCCAGCGACTTACATGATCAACTCCGGCCTACCCGAAACCTTTGTCCTCCAAACTCTCAATCACCAGGCTTCTTGCATTGAGATAAAGGATAACAGTAGTAAAGAACCATAGGCCGAGGAAGAAGGCAATGAAACTGCACTTTCTGGTTTATTTTATGCATTTTTAATAAAGACATAAACTTCGTCTACTTGTTTGAACCTTTTCCTGAATAATAATAAAGACATCCATTTCGCCTACTTGCCTGAGTGCTTTCCTTTCAACCTGCATGACATGAGTATGTTTGACAAAAGCATTCAACCCTGATACCATGATATTCAGCGACACTTAGAACACGGGGGATTCCCAAAAGAAGCAAGCAGAAACGACATAATGACCGTTCAGTAATGGGAAATGGGGTAGTGAGGCTATCAGACTTGGAAGGAAATGAGTTCACCGAGCCGATCAATGTGGATAGATTGAAGCAGTACTTTGCCAGAGAAAGAGAAAACCGAGCAGTCACCAAGGGAATTGGTGGACAACCTAACCCAACGGAATAGAAAATTCATTCATTCATGCATACATACACGTAACATATTTGCATCCTTTTTGTGCTTGTTCTATTTTGTAATAACAGGTTTCAAATGAGTAAAAGAGAAAGCGTCAAATGCAAGCCAACCAGAAGCAGCAACAATACAATGTCAACAGTCATCAGGAATGAATCACAAGGGCGAGGCCTATATCAGTATCAATCTGGGGCGAGGCCCACATCAGTAACAGTGTTGGGGCGAGGCCCACATCGGTTTTAGGGCCGAGGCCCGCATCAGTACCAGTCTTAGGCATGAGTCCCAAGGTTGAGGCCCATATCAGTATTAATCTGGGGCGAGGCCCACATCGGTAACAGTGTTGGGGTGAGGCCCACATCAGTACCATTTTGGGGCGAGGCCCACATCTATAACAGTTTCGGGGCGAGGCCCACATCAGTTTGAGAGCAATGCCCACATAAACATCAATCTGGGGGCGAAGCCCACATCAGTACTAGTTTGGGGGCGAAGCCCACATCAGTATAGGGATGAGGCCCATATCAGTATCAGTCTGGCCGGGTATGGCACTCTTGGGGCGAGGCCCACATCCTTATCAGCATCAGTCTGGCCGGGTATGGCACTCTGGGGGCGAGGCCCACAACCTTATCAGCATCAGTCTGGCCGGGTATGGCATTCTGGGGGCGAGGCCCACATCCTTATCAGCATCAGTCTGGTCGGGTATGGCACTATGGGGGCGAGGCCCACATCCTTATCATCATCAGTCTAGCCGTGTATGACACTCTCGGGGCGAGGCCCACATTGACATCAGATCAGTTTTACCGGGTACGGTACTCTGGGTATGGAGATACAGAATCAGTTTTGCTTGGGTACGGCACTCCGGGGGTATGGAGACATCTGATCAGTTTTGTCAGGTATGACACTCCGGGTATGGAGGACATCAGATCAATTTTGCCAGGTACGGCACTCCGGATATGGAGATATTACTGCGACGCCTTGGGTATGAGGTTTAGCACGCTAGGTACGACACTCCGGGTATGGAGATATTACTGCGACGCCTTGGGTATGAGGTTTAGCACGCCACGTACGGCACTCCGGGTATGGAGATATTACTGTGACGCCTTGGGTATGAGGTTTAGCAAACCAGGTATGGCACTCCGGGTATGGAGATATTACTGCGACGCCTTGGGTAAGAGGTTTAGCACGCGAGGTACGACACTCCGGGTATGGAGATATTACTGCGATGCCTTGGTTATGAGGTTTAGCACGCCAAGTACGGAACTCCGGGTATGGAGATATTACTGCGACGCCTTGGGTATGAGGTTTAGCACGCCAGGTACGGCACTCCGGGTATGGAGATATTACTGTGACGCCTTGGGTATGAGGTTTAGCACGCCAGGTACGGCACTCCGGGTATACCACTGCGACACTCTAGGTACGGAGACGCAACTGCGACACCTCGGGTGTGAGGTTTAACATGCCAGGTACGGCACAACATCAACTCCACGCAACACATGGTAAGTCAAGTGGCAGCTGGCGAGCCAGGTAAGTGAAAATGAATTGCATAACTTTGATAGGATTTTTCAAAGTCACACACTGCACAAGTCCCATCAAAGTGGGGGCGACTGTAGGCATTGCATTTTTTCATGTGAAACCCGATGATGAGTCTCAGTTGGAGGCACTACCTTTTTAGTTAAGGATATTGCGGGAAACGGTCGTCGGAAGGGAATCGGTATTTTGTTAGATCCTTATTCACTTGTTTAGCGTCAAGCTCACTTGTTGGAACTTCGTTTAGAGCACCTTTGGCCCAACAACCCCAGAACCATTTAACCTTGGCCCAAACCCACTCACCAAACCAACACAACACCTAGCCCACCAAGACAAGGCCCACACGCCCATCACCCTAAAATACACTCAAATTAAATTAAATATTAATTAAATAATGTAATTGAATTAAATAAAACAATTAAACCATTTACCAATTAAATAAAACATAAAATATAATCATGCCTAACTTAGATAAATCAAATATATTACATACTAAATTAAAAAAGATGATATGCCTAATTAAAATCAATCATAACCAATTAAAAATATTGACTTCCTATCTAACAAATTAAATGCCTAATCCTAACCAATCAAATATATTGTATTCCTAATCTAAACCAATTTGTCCCCCTCAATCTTTGACTTTCCTTGCTCAACACAAAATCAAATCCCTTCCTTGTGAGACAAGGTGAAGCCCTAGCCCTTCTCTATATAAACCACAATTTTCCAAGGCATTCCCCCTCCTAGATTACGCCCATCACAAGAAATAAAGAAAATGAATTTCCAACCCCCCTCTCCAAGCTCTCCATTCACGCATATTACACAATAAATATAACAAATTTCTCTTCATCTCCTTCCCCTACTTGACCGAAAAACACAGCCCCATAAGCCTCCCTCACATCACCAAAAAACACACCAATACAGCATCCCATAAGCCTCCCTATATCATCGAAACAACAGCCATACAAACCTCCCTGCATTACCGAAAAACTGCACTTCTTTTAGCCCTAATATTACCAAAAACTGCACTAAAAAAATTGCATTATTACCGAAAATATTAGCCCTCAAAACAATCCCTAAAATCCCCAAACCAGTGACAAAAATACTGCACTTAAAACCCATAAAAAACACCCAAAACAGTCTCATATACACTTGAAACAGTGACCAATAATACGGCAGTGAAACCGCGAGGAAACAGCAGCAAAACAGAGTCAATACAATAGCTTGAGCAGCGAAACAATGATGTAAAACGCAAACCAGTGAACCAGAAAATTTGCGGTGTGATAGCCCTTCCGACGGCAGTGAAACGCGAGTTCGAAAGTCGACATAAAAGGTTAGACCCGAGGGTATTTTCCACATTCGTTTTCTGTTTTATTTGTAGTATTTATTGAGTATTGCTTGCATGATTGTTATGTCGAAATGCATGTTGTGGCCCTTGAGTAGATAAATATGCATGGATTATGAGATATTGTATGTTGTGGCTTTGGAATAAAACGAAAGATGTGTCAACTCTCGTGGTATATCGGATGGAAACCCGGACATAAATTTCATAGCCGATTCCGAATGGACGGTAGTATGATCTATACTCGGGATACAACTCCACGTACCGCTTGAGTAAACGATATTTTCTTTTGCTTTATATTGCTTTGATTTATTTATTTTTTTGTCATTTGAATTCCGCATGTTATTTGTATGCATGATACAATCGAGCGCATGGGCTTAGTAAGTCGGATTAAAGGTCCCATATTTAGAGGGGTTAAAATCCTATGCCATGATGTTTTGCCGCGCCGGTTGATGTGTGTTCGGTTGAATGTGAGATATGTTCAATCGGGCATACTAAGTTTGATGTGATTTTCTTTATTTTTGTATGTATGATGCGATCGAGCGCATGGGCTTAGTAAGTCGGATTAAAGGTCCCATATTTGGAGGGGTTAAAATCCTTTACCACGATGCTTTGCCGCGCCGGTTGATGTGTGTTTGGTTGGATGTAAGATATGTTCAATCGGACATACTAAGTTTGATATGATTGTCTTTATTTTTGTATGCATGATACGATCGAGCGCATGGGCTTAGTAAGTCGGATTAAAGTCCCCTATTTGGAGGGGTTAAAATCCTTTACCACGATGCTTTGCCGCGCCGGTTGATGTGTGTTCGGTTGGATGTAAGATATGTTCAATCGGACATACTAGGTTTGATATGATTGTCTTTATTTTTGTATGCATGATACGATCGAGCGCATGGGCTTAGTAAGTCGGATTAAAGGTCCCCTATTTGGATGGGTTAAAATCCTTTACCACGATGCTTTGCCACGCCGGTTGATGTGTGTTCGGTTGGATGTAAGATATGTTCAATCGGATATACTAAGTTTGATATGATTGTCTTTATTTTTGTATGCATGATACGATCGAGCGCATGGGGTTAGTAATTCAGATTAAAGGTCCCCTATTTGGAGGGGTTAAAATCCTTTACCATGACACTTTGCCGCGCCGGTTGATGTATGCTCGGTTGAATGTAAGATGTGTTCAATCGGGAATATGAAATTTCATATAGTTATCTTTATCTTTGTATGCATTGTAAAGAAAGGCGCATGGGCTTATTGTGTTGGATTAAAAGGTTCTCCATTTGGGGGAAGAATAGCCTAAAAAAGGCTACCTTTACCACGATATCTGCTGTGTCTTTCATCTATTGATTGCATTGTCTATCCCTGTCTTGGCTCGACAGATTCTCATTGGTGTACCCATATTCTCAGCCCTTGCTTCACCCACTAACTAGCCAACAAATAACCCATAAAACCCTTAACCACATTGACATCACGGCTGCCTTCTCTCCCTAAAAAAACACAGTTCACATATAAACCGAAAGCCACTCACACTCCTCATGCCAAAGTGGCTTACAGAAGCCAAAGCCGAAACACATAGCTCCCCCCCCTCACGCACCTAAACACGGCCATAATTCCCCACGTGAGCAGCCCTCACTCTTTCGCACAAAGAACACATCACACCTGCCCACGCCTTAATGCACGTTCACAGGCCTTCACGCCTCACGCATAGCCACGCCATAAATCAGCCAACCTTAAATGCCCTATTCCCTCTTCACAGTAAACACACGCAAATCACAGCCCTAGCCCCTCTCGGCAGCAGCCTAAATCACCAGTCCTAGCTCACGCCAAACTGCCCTCAACACCACACGTCCACAAGAACCCTTCTGCCACTTCACTGCCTCATAAAACCCTAAACTGAACCCTTCATGCGACAGCCCCTTGCACTCACGCACACACTCACAACTCTCACATAAAGCCAACTATACCATTCATGCATGTATTATGAAATCTCATATAGTCATTCTTATCTTTGTACGCATCATAGTGAAAATCATGTTTATCCCATTGGTACATCATTTACCTTCGTCTTGGCTCAACGTATCGTAACAATTCATATATCTATGTCATGATAGCATTTGAGTATTATTTCTTGTGGTATATCGGATGGAAACCCAGACATAAATTCCGTAGCCGATTCCGAATGGACGGTAGTGCGGTTTTGTACTTGGGATACAATTCCACGTACCACTTGGAACATTGCTCATATGTGTGCTTGTGTGTGGTTAGTGTCTGTGCCTGTGTCTTTCGTGAATATAATATGCCAATGAAGTTGTATGTTCGTTGCTACTTTGATGTACTTTCAAGCATGCAATCTTAGATGTGAAATATATGTAAATTTAGGTGTAAGTTTTATCTTGTACATGTGAATTTTGAAGCATGATACTCTTGGAAATAAGTGTTACTTAAACTTGATTAAATTATTACATAAATCCTTTCATTACAAGTGACATAAGTAAGGGACCATTCTGAACCCAACGGTTTGAGGTCTTCCCTTGCGAGGGTGAGTGCGGTCTTAAATCTCATTTTCCCAGTTCACACCGGGTGGCGACTCCATTATTCTCCGGTTTAGTCCCCCGTGGCTACTCCGTACTCCCAACTAGACCGCGAGCCTGGAACAACATGTGTCACCCAGTTCCTGTGTCCCACAACGTCCATGTGCCATATTTCATAAATGAAATATGCAGCATTAGCAAGCATTATCCAAATGGATTTAATCATGGCAACATGTGAAAAATTTCATCGTAGTCGACACTATTTCGTTGAGGATATCATTTCTGTACAAGCCTAGCTGTGTACATTTGTATGTTGCCATCCATGTATGTCTTCCTTGAAGACTCATTTAGTACCAATAGGAAAAATACCTTCTGGTACATCAACCAGTGTCCAAACTTAGTTGGTATACATGAAATCCATTTCGGACTTCATGGCACTTTGCCATAAAAGGAGTCGATACCTTGTATCACTTCCTCATACGTAGCATTTTCATCTTTCCTCAATAAAATTGACATCTATATGAGGTGAGATCGGAAACCCATACCTCCCAGGTTGTTTTCTGACTCTCTCCGACCTACTCGGTTATTGTGTATTCGAACATTATGGAATAGTCTCATCCCGGATGAACTGTTCGTGTTCCGTTAAGGATCGGTGCCATGAACAATATTACTCTGATTTTCATCAAGTTTTACTTTCCTCCCACTTACCACTGCATATAAGAATTCCTCTTAGGAAAACTGCATGGAGAGCAACAATTACATTGTTCTATTGTGAGTTGTATAAGTATTATACTTGGTTTCCCTAGGACAACCTACAAATAGGCACTTATCCGATTTGGGTTCTAGTTTGGTATCATCCAAACGTTTAGAGTATGCCCAGCATTCCCAAATCTTCAGGAATGAGAAACCCGGTTTCTTTCCTATTCATATCTAATATGAAGTTTGTCTAACAGATTTTCATGGAACCTTATTCAAAATAAGTGTTGCACTGTTTAATGCGTATCCTCAAAAGGAAATTGATAGCTCAAAGCGACTCATGATTAACATTACTATGTCCAACAAAGTTCGGTCTCTCTGTTCGGACGCACCGTCAAATTGAGTTGTCTCGGGAGGAGTCCACTGTGAAAGAATAACATACTCTTTCAAGTAATCTTGAAACTAATATGTTCAAGTATTTTACACTATGGTCTGACCGTAATGTTTTTAATATTTTTACCGGTCAATTTTCTTACTTCGTGTCGAAACTCTTTGAATTACTCAAAAGTTTCTTACTTGTGTTTCATAAGATACACATAACCGTAACGCGATGCCACATCCGTAAAGGTTACGAAGTATTCATATCCACATTTAGCCTAGCTATACATGGGCCCACTAACGTCACTATGAACGAGGGCCAACAGATCGGTGGCAGTTGGACTTTTACCAAGTAAAATGTATTTTAGGCACTTTGCCTAATAAACTAGATTCGTAGACATCATTTGAATTAGAATCAAATCCGTCCTAGTATCCACTCTTCGAAAGTGTGGATATACGAGTCTTGTTAATGTGTCCCAGACAACAATGCCACTTTTAAGTCTCAACATATTTATTCAGTTTGAGCTTTATTTGTCATATTATATGTTTGAGATTCATTTATATGCTAAATATAAATGTTGTTATTCACATCAAATGTGATTATCTTAATATCATCTTTATAAACAAAAATACTTTCCTAATATAAAGGTATACCCACAACGGGTTGAACTTGATATAGAGAGATAATGTTTCTAGTCAAACTAGGTACATTATAACAGTTTCCTAATTCAAGTACATGCCCCAAGGGCAGTTCCAAAACTTAGGTTTCTAGGGGTTAAAACAGCGACTCTCATCCCATTTCCGACTCGCAAGTCGATCTATCTGAAGTCAGTCTCCTGCAAATCAGCAGATCCCGGACATCTGTACATATATTTATGTACCACATCCAGTATCTAAAATCCAATTTTAAAATAGCAGTGGACATGTTTATAACAAACATACATGAAGCCGGAGCCTTGCCCGTCTTCACTTCCTTCATGTCTGCCTTGTCTATACGGCAGTCACGCTTCCAGTGACCCTGTTTGCCACAGTTTAGGCAGACATCTTGGGATATGTCATTTGTCTTCCCAGAAGACTGTGACGATTTAGCCTTGCCATTTTCTTCACACCCCCAGAAGCCTTCGGCCAATCCTTGGCCTTCTGGGATGTCGAAGTAAAATGCGCCTTGCGCTTCTTTCCCTTTTGTAAGCTTTGGCTCTGTCTCCTTGAGCATAGCCATTAACTCTCCAAGAGGTTTTCTTATTGCAATTAGTACTTCTAAGATCTAAGAACATATCTATGAAGATCCTTCAATTTCAATATCATACTATAACGATCTAATCCTTAGTTCTGACGGAAGAAATTAAGGAGTCATTGCGGCAAGCATAACGGATTGAACACTAAAGTTATCATCACCATAAGTCTTCCAAAGCTCATTCTCCACTATTTGCTCAACTCCGGGCTCAGGCCCGAGATGTCACTCTATCAAATAAAGTAACTTCTTGGTTCCTCGGACTATCCTGAGGTTCTATTCCCAATTTGAAAATTGAAGCTGTTTAAAGACATTTTCACCCAATTTAAAGATTTAAACGCTAATCTTTCAGTTATCTTGATTCCAATAGTCCAACTATCCAATCAACGATTTCGGGTACAATCGAATATAATGATTTCTATAGTCTAACTATATAATCAATTACTATTGATTGGTTATTTTCAAATGTATTGATTACTATAATCCAATTATATAACCAACTATAAATGATCGGTAAAATTCAAATATATTGATTACTATAATCCAATTATATAATCAACTATAAATGAAATATTTTGAATACAGTCCAACTATTTAATTAAAACAACAATGGAATATTAGTCCAACTAATATATATAAATTTTTAATGACGAAAAATGAAATGAGCGCGTATTGGCAAGTATCTAAACGAAATTGCAAATTTAATATTTGCCTCCCACTTTTTTCGGCGAGGCTCTAACCCTCTGTGGAGTATTCGGGAAACCTAGTTTCCTAGTGGGCTAGGATCCCGTTAAATAACACACAACCTTGACTTTGGCCAACAAATTGTATGAAACTTAACTAGGTAGATCTCTAAGATCAATTGGATCCCATCCAATTCCTATATCCAGTAGTTGGACATCCAAGTCCAAAACATATATCCAATATATGCCAATATATCTGATATATTCCCTAACATTTTTCCTCTGAATCAACTAAGCATTGGCTTTGGATCAACAAGCTTAATGAAACCAGTTAAGCGTGACCCATTGACAGTGGGAAAGCTTCGTAATCGAGGTCGATGAACAAGAAGTGACCTTGACTTTGGCCAACAAATCACAACTTGGCCAAGAAGTACGATATGGAACAAAGCCTTCATGATTCAAACACATCCGCGATGGAAAAAGGTCTTGACTTTGGCCAACAAACCAATGCCGATCTTGGATCTTGAGAGAGAATCACTCAATGGAAGGAAAAACGCTTAATATAAAATGAGGGATTTTGTCGCGATTTGGCAACCAATTTATTATCTTTAATTAGGTCTCATCATACACCCTTAAGCATGCATTCTAAAAGCATAATAAGACGCGAATAAAATAATAATGATATTCTGATGGATATAAAACAAACTTTGTTCCTAGAACAAATCTCTCCATTTCGTCTCTCCCGCTAGCACTATTCATACTTCTACCCAATTACATAATACAATAAAGAAACCTCATTACATTGAGGGGAATTGGTGAGAAGAGAATTACAAAGAATCGAGAGATAAAGGCTAGACACGCATGTCCAATTTAATAAATTCTAAATTTATTACAACAATTTCAAAAATTACCCTCACCCTTCTAATATCCATCTGATATACATTATTAATACAATACATCCATGTATTCACACAAAGCATGTTATTCAATCAATCTAATCCAATTAATTAATCTTTGAATTAATGACCATCCAATGTTCAAACAAGCGTTTAAGAATAAATACTCAAAGTAGTATTCTTGAATTATATTGAACTAAAATTTTAAATCCAATTCAATTTGTATTCAATACTAATTCTTATTTAATTCCAATTAAATAATTACACTTTTAATGTGCCTTTACGACTTAGATTCTAAATCTAATCTTAATGGGTCTCAAAGGCCCAATTAACATCCAATGTCAATTTAATTAAAGTCCAATGGGTTTTTAATTAATTCATAAGGCATGGACTTTGGCAACCAAAGCCCAATAAGGAATCACCCTTTGCCATTAAATTAATTTTGGCCCATTAGGCCCAATTATCATATTTGGAGTTTATGGAAATGGTTTTAGGCCCAATTGGATCCAACCAATTATCTTAAACCAAACTTGGCCCAACCAAGCCCATTAAGCTTAAATACAATAAATTAAATTAACTCATTATTCCAAATTACAAATTAATTCAATTCAAGTGTAATTACCATAATTAATTAATTAATCTAATGCTTCCAAAACACTAATTAATTCAATTAATCATGCTCTTTAATTCCAATTTATGTCCTATACAAATTGAAGCAAAACAATTCATTATAACATGCTTATAGCTCACGGCAATTGTGCCTAAAATAACATCCAATTTGATTTCAATCCAATTAAATCAACATACAAGATTTATTTCATGCTTTAAACATATCCAATTGTCTAAAATCAAAAAATCACCATGAACAACCTATGGTAATTTTCGGCCAAGCATGTGAATTTGGGGAAAATTAATCTAATCAATTTTTCACAAAATCAATGATGCACAAATCCAATTCAACATCATATAAACTCAACTAAACCATCAATTTAAGAAAATCAAGCTCCAAACACAAAATTCCCAATTTGAAGTTTAAGAACCCTAGAATTCCAAATCAAACTTAGATCGCTCTGATACCCTTGTAAGTGTTCCTAGAACATGCCAAGATCGTCTAAGAGTGATCCGTGTGTGAATATTAAAGAGAGTTGCGGAAAAAACTCACCTTGATCGGATTTTGGATTTCAAAAATTCCTTCTTTGTTGGGTCTCCAAGCTTGTTTGTTGAGTTCAAAACTCTCGGGTGAGTTTCCCTATCACCTTTCTATGACTCCCAAAGTGCTAGCTTTGTCCAAAAATTGAAACAAAATTTCTTCCCCAAGAAGAACAAGAATCGGCAATTTGGGTTTTGGAGGAGAGAATGAATAGTTCCTTTTAGTTTCAAAAACTTGTAAAAAGTCTTGACTTCCAAAAGTTGTGTTGAGTAATTAAAGTCTAACCATTAATATTTCCAACTACTTCCATCACCTTGTGACATCTGATGTAAGTTGTAGGTCCCACCCAATTTGAATTCAAAATTCAAGTTGGTTCACACAACACACTTTGGGCCCGGTTTCGTTTAATCCGATTAAACAAATTTTCCGTCGCGACGTAATTAAATCTAATTTAATTAAATAATAAGCCTTGCAAAATTATTACGAAAGTCGCTTAAGAATTAATTCTAAATTAATTCGTTCGCTAGAATTAAAATCCAATTTTAATTCCGTATTGAAATCCAATTTCAATTAATATATCTAATATATTATTTTAGCCCAATTAAATAAATTAAATAGTAAAATCCAATTTCAATATTAAATTTATTTTACCGATTAATTCCAAATTAATCGTGTTCTCTCTTCTCGACGAATTTAATCCCAGATAAATTCTCGACGTAATTAATCCCAGATTAATTCTTTTCTGATAATTAATCCCAGATTAATTATTACCGTGATTAAACCCAGATTAATTTTATCTCTCATAATTAATCCCATATTAATTTTGTTCGAGTCAAATCTCATCGGTGAATATTTGGGAAGCGACCCAATAGATCCCTTGATATGTTGGCAGTAAATACGGTCATCGGACTATCTGAATATGTGCGTACCCGGTACCACATTCTTACCGATTTACAAGACATGGTTGGCTTCTAGAAAATCACCGTTCCTACCAGATTCTCCAGAAATATTCTTCTGCGAAATACAAGATCTTTGTCAGACGTAGTATAAGTAGTATTGCGTATTACGATCCAGTATCGGAATGTCACATGTTGGGCCTGGGGCTGGAATTGTGTATGCCCCGTACGAAGCATATATCGGATCTCTGATAACTAGTCTCTATAATCGGATAATCATGACCTTGTCATATTATCCCGATAGCTGCAGCATACAAGAGTACCAGTTCCGTATCATGCGTGATCACCATCTCCATATGACTGAAGTGATACTTCCATCTTGACATCACTCACACCCAATACACTACGATTCTCAGTATATCCAGAAGAGGCGTACACAGAACCTGTTAAAGCCCCAGACGATCAAAACCGAAGTATACTGATTGTCGCAAGTATTAGCGATGCAAGTCTCAGGTTAAGACCAAATACACCTACCCTGATTCGGATTCCCATAGACACATAGTCATATTACCAATGGGATTCCGAGGGGTCTATCCAGAGCGAAGCTGTTTCCGTACCATCGGTAAACAGAACCTCCTATTACACTTGCATGAGTATCTAACACCCAAATATATGAGAACTATGCCGTTACGCTTCCATAACACGCACAAGTGTAATACTAGCATATTCCGCATTATCGATGTCCAGTCTCGATAATACTACGACTATAGATATTTAATGATTAAACCTTACGTGGATTAATACTGTCTCATATCTTATTAATCTGATACTAATCATATGGACTTTTATCATTTATATATCCCGGTAATCCGATTACAAATGATAAAAAGAGTAATTTCCTTTGTCACATAGTTAATTTATACAACAACACCATGTTATGTAGAAATAGTGATGTTATGGGTCATAATTGTCCAACAGTAATTAGTTTTAGCACCAAAAATACGTATAGAGATGTAAATGGTTACTTTACAAAATATTTTAGAGCTTAAAAGCCACGAATGACTAAACAGTATGGATGGAAGAACTATCCAGATTCGGAAAAACCTACTATATGAAATATTGAAATATTGTTTTTGAGATAATGTAAATTATTGGTGGAACGCCAGGTTTGATGTGATAATCCAAGGACCTCTAACCACGGACAAGAAAATTAAAATGACTGACTATAAAATAATGGTCGGGTAAAGATTTCGTTAATGTCAATTTGTCAGCACACACACAAAGACCGAAAGCTACTTCGTTTTTGTATCTTTTGCATTGAAGAAATCAAGAAAACGACATCGGATAAAGTTATTGTAATTGTTTACTCATTGGCAAAGTTGCCATCTGTCACTAACTACGAAGAAAAATAATGTATCGGTAATTCTGGTTTTGCTGCTAGCCTCACATCCAGCCCAATTAGCCCCCCAAAGCCCATAAAACACATCCCAATTTAAATAAATAAATATTAATTAAAACATTAACTAAATAAGATAATAATTAAATTAATTAAATAATTAAATAAAACATATACCAAACATAAAATAAACAACTACCAACTTAAACTAAAATCATGCCTAAATTAAACAAATCACATACTAAATTAAAATATAATCATGCCTAATTAAAATCAATCAACCAATTATATTCCAATCTAATAAGATTATTCCCAAACTTAAAATATTGTATTCCTAAACCAAGCCAATCAAATATTCAACCTTCCCTATCTAGCCAAGATTTGTCCCCCCTCAATCTTTGGCTTCCCTTAACCAAACCAAATCAAATCTCTTGCTTCCCTTATCCAACACCAAATCAAATCCCTCTTTAAATTAGCCTAACCCTTTGCCTATAAAAAGAACCCTTCACCAACCTTCTCAACCCTAGCTAGTCCCTAGCTCATACACAACACACATAAAAATTACAGGAAGAACACACCCAAAAACAGTAAGCAAAAGATAAAGAGGAAACGGCAGCGAAACCACAAGGAAACAATAGCAAAAGACGGAGAACGACGACTCAAAACAGTAAAGACAACGAACGAGAATAGTGAACCAGTGAACCGGGAGAGTTGCGGAGCATCCACCCTTCCGACGATCGTGTACCGTACATCCGAGAGGTGATTTAAAAGGTTAGACCTGAGGGTACCTTTTCATTAATTTATATTCGTTTTTTTATTATTATTGAATTCTATTCGCATGAGAGTCGTTTATGGATGCATGTTGTGGCTTGAATGAAATGGAAGAGTGTCGTCTCTTGTGGTATATAGGATGGAAACCCAGACGTAAATTCCGTAGCCGAATCCGAATGGACGGTAGTGCGGTCTGTACTTGGGATACAACTCCACGTACCACTTGAGTAAACGACACCTTCTCTTGTTTTGTGTTGCTTTTATTTATTTATTTTTCGTCACTTAAATTCTGTATGTTGCTTATTTATGCATGACTCAATCGAGCGCATGGGCTTAGTAAGTGGAATGAAAGATCCCCTATGGGAGGGGGTTAAAGCCCTTTACCACGATGCTTTGCCGCGCCGGTTGATGTGTGTTCGGTTGGATGCAAGACACGTTCAATCGGACATACTTAGAATAATATGATTGTCTTTATGTTTGTATGCATGATGTGATGTGACGCGCATGGGCTTAGTATGTGGTCTAAAGGTCCTCTCTTTGAGAGATCAAGAGCCCCAAAAGGCCACCTTTACGGCAGTACTTCGCCGCGCCCCTTTATTTGTTGTTTATGTATTGCGTCCCATTTCATACATCAGGTCTGTTCCCGTTCGAACGCGTTTACGAACGCAACTCGAACGCGCATGCATTTTTGCCTTATCATGCATCAGGTCTCATTTCCGTTCGAACGCGTTTACAAACGCCATACGAACGTGAGCATTCTGTTTCATTTCCGTTCGAACGCGCTATCAAACGCCATACGAATGCGAGCATTCTGTTTCATTTCCGTTCGAACGCATTTACGAACGCTACTCGAATGTGAGCATTCTGTTTCATTTTTTTCAAACGCGTTTACGAACGCTACACGAACGCGCACACACTGAACTGAGTCTGTCTTATCATATTCATGCATAATTGCCTCTTGGGTGATCGTTCTTGTGTTATATAGCCAACCGTATTATTTGTATCCCTGCATTTATCCATTCTATGTGTTCTCGGGATTGTATTCAAGCATGATTAGGCTGTTAGCATGTTATTTGGTTAATAGGTTCATGAGATAGTACTCAAGCATGATTAGGCTGTTAGCATGTTATTTGGTTAATAGGTTAATGAGATAGTACTCAAGCATGATTAGGTTGTTCTTAGTTTTCCATATTATAGGATTGAAATATGTTCATGAGATTGCCATGTGTTGTTGCATGTTGTGATGAACTTGTGATGTATGCATATGAATTTAGAAGCGTGATATTTTTGGAAATAAATGTTATTTAAGCCTGGTTAAATTATTACATAAATCATTTTATTACAAGTGACATAAGTAAGGGACCATTCTGAACCCAACGGTTTGAGGTCTTCCCTTGCGAGGGGTGAGTGCGGCCTTAAATCTCATTTTCCCGGTTCACACCGGGTGGCGACTCCATTACTCTCCGGTTTAGTCCCCCGTGGCAACTCCGTACTCCCAACTAGACCGCGAGCCTAGGACAGAAAAGTGTCGCCCAGGTCCTGTGTTCCCACAGTCTGGCGACTCCACTGGGGATAGAGAATCGGCCCCGAAATATTTTCTTGTTATGTTTGGATTTATGTTTTAATTGACCGTGTCTATAGTGGATAAAGTGAGGGTTTAATCAAAGCATTTTAAGGTTAGGTAATGGTTTGGTGTCTTCCTTCATTCACTACCTTTCTAGAAGGAAAAGCTGTGAAGGCACCTAGATAACCATCTACTTGTAGCCTATTGTGATGGACTAATTTGGAGGACTCGTTGTTTATTCCTGACAACAAGCGATAAGAGCCTAAGAGGCTTGGGTATTTAAGTGAGCCTCGCTCCACCTTCCCTCTGGGGGATCTACAACGGGAAATCCATTTGACAGTCCGTCACACACCATAGCTCATTGGCACGTACCTTAGTGTATAAAAAATGGTGCGCTCACTTGGTTGCTCGAACCCTTGAGTGGGGAGACCTAGTTGTGGGCCATCCTTCGCCTGTGAGAGCCTTTGTCTATACTCTTACTAACCCACCCATAGACCGGGTTGGCTAAAGTAACAATTATTTCCTTGAATATGTGCTTATGGACCATCCTCATTTGGATGCTGTTGGACTATTGTCAGAAATACGGGCTTGCTGGGCCATTTAAACTGGGGCAAGTTCACACCTTATGACTATTAGGCCAAAAGCTTCTGAAATGTTGATGGGCCAATTTGTAAAAATTATTATGTCATGTTTGCATCATCTTTCTTTTATGCTTGTGTTTGGGAACATCGTTGTTTGGATCCATTTGGACCATTTATCATGGGATAGGGGCTTGTTAGGCCATTTAAACTGGGGCAAGTTCGCACCTTATGAATATTAGGCCAAAAGCTTCTGAAATGTCGATGGGCCACTTTGTAAAAAATATTATGTCATGTTTGCATCATCTTCCTTTTGTGCTTGTGTTTGGGAACATCGTTGTTTGGATCCATTTGGACCATTTATCATGGGATATGGGCTTGTTGGGCCATTTAAACTGGGACAAGAACATATCTTATGACGATTGGGCCAAAAGGCTTCTGAATAACAATGGGCCATTTTATGATTGTGTTCGGAATATTATCATTTGGATTTAGTTGGGCTATTTGCCATAAGACATGAACTCGTTGGGCCATTTAAACCGGGACGGGTTCACTCTTATGACAGTTGTCCCAAAGGCTTCTAAAATGATAATAGGCCGATTTGTTTGAGAATTTTATTTGATTTAATATATGTTATATACTTCTTATGCACATCATGCATACATATACCTTGTTGACATCCTCTGTGTCTTAAAAAAGACACCATAGATACCGTTTGGGTTAGGGAAGGAACCAGACTCACTAAAAGAACAAGTATGAGTGAATCCGATAATGAGGTGTCCCGTGTGGATCAGTTAAAGAATGGTCTCGCCAAGATCACTGAACAGTTGCAGGCTTTGACTACTGCTATGGCTGGTATAGCTGGGTCTCGTGCCGGGGTTAATTCTGGGGATATGAGGCAAGAGGAATCTCCGAACAGATTGGGGGATGATACCACCGCTTTTGATGATGATATGGCAGAGTATGCAGCGAGCAGGGTATCTGGGTCTCAGGCAGAATTTCAGAAGCTTCGGGATCAGGTTGAAGCAGTTACCCGCAAAATGAGGGGTAAACATGAAGAGTTGTTAGATTATGAGGCAATGACCTTCGGAGAACAGCTGCCAACTCAGTTTAAAATGCCGGACATGGCCAAGTTTAATGGGAACGGAGACCCGAGGGTCCATCTGCAGCAATATGTCTCAGTCATGAGTTCAATGGGCCTATCACAGCGCCAAGTCCAAAAGATGTTTGGGATGTCACTCGAGGGGGCACCTGTGGTTTGGTATCATAGCCTTGAGAAGAAGGTTAAGGAAGATTGGAAGGAACTAGCTGATGCTTTTCTGAAGCAGTATGTTACAAACTTAGAAATTGACTTGTCACTCCGTGATTTGGAGAACACTAAGCAGAAGCCGGAAGAAAGCTTCAAGGAGTATGTAGACCGCTGGAGAAGCCAGCTTCTGAAAATGCAGACTCGGCCCTCTGAGAAGGACCAAATCAAAATGATCATCAATGGCACCAAGCCCTCTATTTATAGTAAGCTGAGGAGGATGACTTCGATGATTTCTGATTTTCGACAGTTGAGGGAAACTGTCATGGATATTGAGGAAGAGGAGGCTGAAAACAGAAAGTCCTATGGCCAGAATAGGCGGACTTTTGGGGGGTATTCTGAGACTAAGCCCGCTACTGTCGAGGTTGCTGCCATCAGGAACCGGAAATTCTCCAACCTTGGTAGACCTTTGTCGAAGGTATTTGAAAAGTTACAGGGACAAGGAATCTTGAAACCCTTAGAAGGCAAGCCACTTCCGCACCCCCCACCACCACACATAAATGTGAACCTTTATTTTCACTTCCACCAGCTACATGGCCATGACACCGACAACTGCACCCGCCTCAGGCATGAAATTCAAGATCTCACAGATTCCCATAAAATACCCAACCCATGAAAAGAAGCCCTCAACCACCAAGTTTCTTACATGGATGACAGTGAAGAACCATAGGCCGAGGAAGAAGGCAGTGCTGCGGATGATGGAGATGTTCCTCATAGTCTATTTGATCCAGTTTTTTTAATGACATTGATTTTGTTACTTGTTCGAACTCTTTTCCTCAACAATAATAAATACGTTCATTTCGCTGAAACTCTTCTGCAATATGAGTATATTTGAGAAAAGTATTCAACCTTGGTACTATGGAATCCAGTGATGAACACAAGGAACCTTCGCAATAACCAAACAGAAAAGATAAGATAGACATTCAGAAATTGGGAAATAGAGGCAGTGAAACTATCAGACTTGGAAGGGAATTAGTTCACCGAGCCGATCAACATAGACAGATTGAAGCAGTGGTTTGCCTGAGGAAAAGAAGACTAAGCAGTCACCAAGAGGATTGATGGAAGACCTAACCCGACGGGATAGGAACATGCATGCATGCATACACGTAACATATTCGCATCCTTTTTGTGTTTGTTCTGTTTTGTAATAACAGGATTCAAAGGAGAAAAAGAGAAAGCGTCAATACAAGCCAACCAGAAGCAGTAACAGTACAATATCAGCAGTTTTCGAGAATGAATCGCATGGGGCTGAGGCCCACACCAGTATCAGTTTGGGATGAATCCCGAGGGCCGAGGCCCACATCAGTATCAGTGGGATGAATCCCGAGGGTCGAGGCCCACATCAGCGTCAGTCAAGGGTCGAGGCCCACATCAGCATCAGTCCGGAGGCGAGGCCCATGTCAGTAGCAGTTGGGGCCGAGGCCCACTTCAACATCAGTTTTGGGGATGAGTCCCAGGGTCGAGGCCCACATCAAACACAGTTTGGGAATGAGTCCCAGGGTCGAGGCCCACATTACATCAGTATCAACATTGCCGGGTATGGCATTCTGGGGGCGAGGCCCATATTACATCAGATCAGTTCTGCCGAGAATGGCACTCCGAGAATGGAGATATAGTCCGGGAATGGGCAGTTCAAGAATGAACAAGTCGGAAATGACACTCCGAGAATGAGATATAGTCCGGGAATGGACAGTTCAAGAATGAACAAGCCGAGAATGGCAATCCAAGAATGGAGCACAGTTCAAGAATGAACAAGTCGGAAATGACAGTCCGAGAATGGAGATATGGTCTGAGAATGGACAGTTCAAGAATGAACAAGCCGAGAATGGCACTCCAAGAATGGAAGAACGGTTCGGGAATGAACCACCTCACAGTCACGGTTCGGGAATGAACCACCTCACAGTAACGGTTCGGGAATGGACCACCTTACAATAACAGTTCGGGAATGAACCACCTTACAGTAACGGTTCGGGAATGGACCACCTTACAGTAACAGTTCGGGAATGGACACCTTACAGTAACGGTTCGGGAATGAACCACCTCACGATAACAGTTCAGGAATGAACAACTTACAGTAACAGTTCGGGAATAAAGCCTCATATCAACACAGTTCGGGAACAAAGCCCAGGGGAATAAAAGCCTCATGTCAGATAGTTTGAGAACAAAGCTCAAGGGGAAGAAAGCCTCATATCAGTATATATTTTTAGAACAAAGCTCAAGGGGAAGAAAGCCTCATGTCAGTACAGTTCGGGATTAAACCTCGGGAGGAATAAAGCCTCATCTCAACAGTTCGGGAATAAAGCTCGGGAGGAATAAAGCCTCATCTCAACACAGTTCGAGAACAAAGCTCGGAGGAATAAAGCCTCATCTCAACAGTTCGGGAATAAAGCTCGGGAGGAATAAAGCCTCATCTCAACAGTTCGGGAATAAGCTTGGAGGAATAAAGCCTCATCTCAACACAGTTCGAGAATGAACAAGCCGGGAATTGCAATCCAAGAATGGAGCAGAGTTCAAGAATGAACAAGCCGGGATAGCACTCCTAGAATGGAAGCACGGTTCGGGAATGGACCAAGTACAGTAACAGTTCGGGAATGGACACCTTACGGTAACGGTTCGAGAATGGACCACATCACAACGCGGTTCGGGAATGAACCAGGGGTCGCAGCACCTCACCACCCAAATCAACTCAACACATGGTAAGTCAAGTGGCAGCTGGCGAGCCAGGTAAGTAGAAATGCATTGCATAACTTTGATTGGATTGTCACTGTTGCACATTACACAAGTCCCATCAAAGTGGGGGCGACTGTAGGCACTGCATTTTTACACATAAGTCCCTATGATGAGTCTCATTTGGAGACACTACCTTTTAAGTCACGGAGGTCACGGGAAACAGACATCGGAAGGGGAATATCATATAAACAAGGTTCACTGTGTTTTCGTTCGTGCTGCGTTCGTTTTTACGTTTGAACGTCAAACGGATTGCGGGCGTTCGTGCCGCGTTCGAAGAAGCGTTCGAACGGTGTCGGTAATTCTGGTTTTGCTGCTAGCCTCACATCCAGCCCAATTAGCCCCCCAAAAGCCATAAAACACATCCCAATTTAAATAAATAAATATTAATTAAAACATTAACTAAATAAGATAATAATTAAATAATTAAATAATTAAATAAAACATATACAAACATAAAATAAACAATACCAACTTAAACTAAAATCATGCCTAAATTAAACAAATCACATACTAAATCAAAATATAATCATGCCTAATTAAAATCAATCAACCAATTATATTCCCAATCTAATAAGATTATTCCCAAACTTAAGATATTGTATTCCTAAACCAAGCCAATCAATATTCAACCTTCCCTATCTAGCCAAGATTTGTCCCCCCTCAATCTTTGACTTCCCTTAACCAAACCAAATCAAATCTCTTGCTTCCTTATCCAACACCAAATCAAATCCCCTCTTTAAATTAGCCTAACCCTTTGCCTATAAAAAGAACCCTTCACCAACCTTCTCAACCCTAGCTAGTCCCTAGCTCATACACAACACACATAAAAATTACAGGAAGAACACACCAAAACAGTAAGCAAAAGATAAAGAGAAACGGCAGCGAAACCACAAGGAAACAATAGCAAAAGACGGAGAACGACGACTCAAAACAGTAAAGACAGCGAACGAGAACAGTGAACCAGTGAACCGGAGAGTTGCGGAGCATCCACCCTTCCGACGATCGTGTACCGTACATCCAAGAGGTGATTTAAAAGGTTAGACCTGAGGGTACCTTTTCATTAGTTTATATTCGTTTTTTATTATTATTGAATTCTATTCGCATGAGAGTCGTTTATGGATGCATGTTGTGGCTTGAATGAAATGGAAGAGTGTCGTCTCTTGTGGGTGTAGGATGGAAACCCAGACGTAAATTCCGTAGCCGAATCCGAATGGACGGTAGTGCGGTCTGTACTTGGGATACAACTCCACGTACCACTTGAGTAAACGGCACCTTCCTTGTTTTGTGTTGCTTTTATTTATTTATTTTTCGTCACTTAAATTCTGCATGTTGCTTATTATGCATGACTTAATCGAGCGCATGGGCTTAGTAAGTGGAATGAAAGATCCCCTATGGGGAGGGGTTAAAGCCCTTTACCATGATGCTTTGCCGCGCCGGTTGATGTGTGTTCGGTTGGATGCAAGACACGTTCAATCAGACATACTTAGAATAATATGATTGTCTTTATGTTTGTATGCATGATGTGATGTGACGCGCATGGGCTTAGTATGTTGGTCTAAAAGTCCTCTCTTTGAGAGATCAAGAGCCCCAAAAGGCCACATTTACGGCAGGTACTTCGCCGCGCCCCTTTATTTTGTTGTTTATGTATTGCGTCCCATTTCATGCATCAGGTCTGTTCCCGTTCGAACGCGTTTACGAACGCAACTCGAACGCGCATGCATTTTTGCCTTATCATGCATCAGGTCTCATTTTCGTTCGAACGCGTTTACAAACGCCATACGAACGTGAGCATTCTGTTTCATTTCCGTTCGAACGCGCTATCAAACGCCATACGAACGCGAGCATTCTGTTTCATTTCCGTTCGAACGCATTTACGAACGCTACTCGAACGTGAGCATTCTGTTTCATTTTT
Organism: Zanthoxylum bungeanum; assembly: GCA_019454045.1. Taxonomy (NCBI): domain Eukaryota; kingdom Viridiplantae; phylum Streptophyta; class Magnoliopsida; order Sapindales; family Rutaceae; genus Zanthoxylum; species Zanthoxylum bungeanum. The sequence goes on along the minus strand of SKCR01014209.1, from coordinate 65,276 downwards.
GTTCGAACGCGTTTACGAACGCTCACACACTGAAATGAGTCTATCTTATCATATTCATGCATAATTGCCTCTTGGGTGATCTTTCTTGTGTTATATAGCCAACCGTATTATTTGTATCCCTGCATTTATCCATTCTATGTGTTCTCGGGATTGTATTCAAGCATGATTAGGCTGTTAGCATGTTATTTGGTTAATAGGTTCATGAGATAGTACTCAAGCATGATTAGGCTGTTAGCATGTTATTTGGTTAATAGGTTCATGAGATAGTACTCAAGCATGATTAGGTTGTTCTTAGTTTTCCATATTATAGGATTGAAATATGTTCATGAGATTGCCATGTGATGTTGCATGTTGTGATGAACTTGTTGATGTATGCATATGAATTTAGAAGCATGATATTTTTGGAAATAATGTTATTTAAGCCTGGTTAAATTATTACATAAATCCTTTTATTACAAGTGACATAAGTAAGGGACCATTCTGAACCCAATGGTTTGAGGTCTTCCCTTGCGAGGGATGAGTGCGGCCTTAAATCTCATTTTCCCGGTTCACACCGGGTGGCGACTCCATTACTCTCCGGTTTAGTCCCCCGTGGCTACTCCGTACTCCCAACTAGGCCGCGAGCCTAGGACAGAAAAGTGTCGCCCAGGTCCTGTGTTCCCACACTGAGGTAATCTCGGTAACCATATCTACTATTTTTCATTTTAATATAATATTTAACTCATTATGGTATTTTTTTCCCTGAACTCCTTATTGTTCGAAGAGAAAGTAACTCAAAAATCATTAAGTTCATTTAAACATTAAAAATTATTAACAACAAAAGATCATCTTAATCATATGAGAGAGATTAAGAATGAGGTGCAGGGGAGGGAAGGGATAAAAAATTTAAAGAATCTTGAACATTAAAAAATTGATGTAAAAATTAAGTATTTTTTAGGACCGATCAACAACATCTTAAAAATACATTTTTTTTATATCACCTAATAACCTTTTAATTTTGAGAATCAATGATAGAAGAGGTGGGATGCACATGGAAAGGAGTTCTGTAAAATTAAGTATATTTTTTTATGGGTTATTGATCCATTCCCGCTATGTTATATATAATTATCTTTTAATATTTTGGTTAACAATTTCACTAACTTTTTTAATGACAATTTAGTAAGAGAGTTGAATAGAACAAATTTAAATTTGGAAGGAGTTAAGTAACATAATTTAAAAATTTGTAGTCTCAAAATTTCTGACTAAACAACGAGGACTCCAGTAAAAGAATCTTAACTCTTAGTTTGTAATCAAATTAAAAACAAATATATAAACAATTTAAAGCAACTTGGTCAACTTTGCCATGTTCTCGTTGGTCAGTCTACATATTATTTTCTACTGCAGAGAAAACGTGTCTATCTTGGTCAGTCTATACCAATGGATACAATATTAGGCCATACAATTTGTCAATAATATATACAACAATGTCAACAAAAAATAGGTTTCAACGGCAATATTTCCACGGCAAATAATATTCAAAAGGGTAAATATTATTTATATCCCTATAATTCCGCTTAAAAGCCCATTACATCCCTATAATTTGCATGTACATGAAGTGTGTCATTATATCATTTCAATCCATATATACAAACATAGAAGGGATTAGTTAGCATCAGTGCCACTACTAACTTAAGGTTCTTCATAAGCTGTAATGACTACATCCTGGGTGCAGGGGCCTAACACCAAAGAGTCGTGACTATGTAGAATTTATTTATTTAACTTTCATTTTTAATTAATAATTTTATGATTTAGCTTCCTTAGATTCACTACAAAAATTATACCCTTTAGCGTCGAAATAAATCGACGCCAAAAACCATATTTTCGACGCTAAATAGTTTTAGCGTCGAAATAATCAGACGCCAAAAGTGGACGCTGAAATGTCGACGATAATAACTTTTCGCGTCGAATTAAAAAATTGCGACGCTAAAGATTGAATTTGGCGTCCAATATTTTTCGACGATAAATTAAATTTTCTGACGCTATAGGTTATATTGGGCGACGAAATAAGTCGACGCTAAAAGTTAGACTTTGAGCGTCGAAAGTTTTCGACGCTAGAGTATATTAAAAAAAGTAATATTTGATTTTCTTGTTTCTATTAGCGTCGACATGTTCGACGCCAAAATAAATATTTTGGCGTCGACTGTGTCAACGCTAATTGTTAAAAAAAATTATTTTTTTAAAAAATTATTAATTTACTTCTTTTTAGTCTAAAATAATTGATTTAATATTTAATTTAATTGAAAAAAATTTCTGATTAATAACGAAATTACGAAATATTATGATAATTATTATATTCAATTTTTTTTTTAGAAAAAAAATATTATATTAAACTATTTGTTCAAAAGTTTATACAAAACAAATTTAAAATTTATTGCTGATGTGCTGGGGGGACGCTCGAGCCCGATGCACTCTAACTGATTGAGGCCTCCAACATCTGACGGAAAAACATCATTTGCTGTTGGAGATCCTCCATCCTCTTCTCGTGGTCCACCTTGACCTGTTTTAGCTCGTCCTTAGTCTGTTGTAGCTCGTCTCGGGTGGTGGCTAACTCGTCTCGAAGAGAGGCATTTTCTGAATTAACAGTACTGCATGCAGATGACGTCGGCTTCTTACGAGTGCCAAGGCCAACGTTGTAAGCTGTCTGATTCTTGAAAACCAATTGCGACAATTGCTCATCTGGTATCGGGTCGGACCCTGTCTCATGAGTTTGATGTTGGAGTTCCATCATTTCGTTCTGTTTCAAAAAATAAGTTAATATTAGAATTTGAGAAAAACATTAACATATATAATATTAATTTTTTATTTTAAAAAATGAAACTTACATAGCAGCATTTGGCTTCTTCATTTATCCATTGTTCCTCTCATTGTAATGCGTCACACGGAAAAAATCTGGAAATGATTGCACCTCACATGTGATACTCTGTTATAAACAGAAAATAATTCAATATTATTCCACATTAGTAAAAACAATGAACTGTTAAATTTTACGTTAGGATATATTTACCTCAGAATGTTCGGCACGATGTTTGATAAATGGCTTCGAACCTCACGGAGGTTAAAACGCAAGTGACTTCGATTTTCCGCATTTGCGTGACATTCTCCTGCATTTACCAACACTGTAAGTACCGAAAACAAAGACAATTATAAATTTCCGTTTATTTCAAAATTTACTCTGTGTTTTGTTAGACCAAAGCTCACATAAGAATGTCCAGTTTGTTCCTCTATAAAATCAGGCTTGTGTTGTGGAGCATCTGAAGGTCCATGTTCGTCGAATATTGGTATCAGACTTTTGTCCTATAATCTTTATAACTTTTCCCCATGTGGTAGTCAATATATTGTTGGACATTCACTTTGGTCAGATCGAAGTCGAACCACTCTACATGAAAATTTGAGTAAATTGTTATTAAAAATAAAAATGTTAAATAACAAACAATATCAAAAACTTACAAGTAGCGAAGGGAATAGCTGGTTCATTTTCGTCTCCCACGGTATCTTTCTCCAAGAAATGTAGTTTTGGGGAGCTTCATATCGAGCTGTAGCTCCTATGGCTGTATTAAACGTTGAATTATGTTGTCCGACTTGAGTGGTCCATCATCTGATATCTCTATCCGGATACGCCGTGAGCCTTAACGTACTTAGCCAACCCAGGCCACGGGTGCGTCCTCGACCCTTCACTGTACTGGACTCACCTGTGCTAGCAGAGAAATCACCAGGGCCAGTTACCCTTGCTGATGTAGATGGAGTCGCGTTAGCCCGTTTGTGATTGCCCGGTGCCATATGCAAAAACCCGTCGCATTAGCGTCATCAAATTGCTAAAACCAAATTTGACTAAATATTTCGAACTAAATGCCATAAAGAAAGAATAAGAAATTTGTCTAATGGATAATAAGAGCAAGCCCCATGCAGGCACTACGCATCCATGAATGAACCAATTAAACCCTCGGCAGGGAAAATCCAATATTAGCGTTCAATTCAATCAATGTTGCAACGACAAATCGCAAATGACGACACATCAACCAAAATCAATCTCCCTGTTCTGGGCAGAACAGGGAGATTGATGCTGGTTCATCATCATTTACAACAATCATCATCATTATCATTCATCAACAATCATCATCATCATCATTCATCAACAATCATCATCATCATGCAAATTCATCAACAATCATCATCATCATCATCAATGATTCCACTCTATGAACAATCATCATCATCATGCAAATTCATATAATCATCATCATCATCATCATACATCAACAATCATCATCATCATGCAAATTCATCATCATCAACAACAATTAGATCATCAAAATTCCTCATCATCATCGACAACTATCATCATCAAATTCATCATCATCATCAAATTAAAATCAACAAGTGGGACTTACCTGTAAATTCGTTGCAGTAGAGTGTAGGAGCCGAGAATGCAGAAGAAGAGAGTGAGAGGGGATGATTTTTTTCGTTTGAGCCGAGGAATTCAAGAAGAGGACACTGGTTTTAGGGATTTAAACGACATTTAGCGTCAAATTAATTTCATTTTAGCGTCGACTAATTCGACGCCAAAAAGTGGGCGGGTTTATTAAAAATTTAGGGTTATTTTCTGGGAAATTTAATTTTTTTATTTAGCGTCGATTATTGTTTGACGCTAAAGGATAGACATTTAGCGTCGACTTTTATTCGACGCTAAATGTGTACCATTAGCGTCGAATATTGTTTTTCGACGCTAAATGTCTACCATTAAAAATAATAATAACAAATATATGATAGTTATACTATTAATAATTACGATAATATTTCAACCATATATAAAGAGTAATTAAAATCAACAACCATACATTATAATCCAGAAAACTATTAATAATTACGATAATATTTCAACCATATCTAAAGAGTAATTAAAATCAACAACCATACATTATAATCCAGAAAATTATTAATAATTACGATAATATTTCAACCATATCTAAAAAGTAATTAAAATCAACAACCATACATTATAATCCAGAAAATTATTCATCAATCACAAAATACAGTAACTTCATTAATCACTATTTTCGTCGGTATTGAGGATTCGTGACTGGAATCGAAGTCATCTTCAGTGTCAAATTGTTCTTCACTTGCTACTTCAACGCTCACTTCAGAATGAGGAATTATCTCAACGTCTGTACTAGCTCGAGTTAATGTGATATTTTCAGGAACCGGTGACAGTTGGTCCATAAAATATTTGTTCAGTAACTTCAAAGTTGCCGGAGACTTCTTCTGTTTCATCTGATATGTCAACTCTATCTTTCTCATGCGTGTCCCAGATTTCCTTATGTTGTAACTTTTCTACCACCATCCATCCAGTTCCTAACTTAGGATCAGATATGTATATCACTGAACGTGCTTGGGTACAAAAAATGTATGGATCATTCTTGTACCAAAAACGTTGAACATTAATTGACATAAGATGATTACTAACTTGAATTCTCCTCTTTCTGGCATTTGTGTCAAACCACTTACAGTCGAATAGCACAATATGTCGTCTGGGTCGGTATATCAACTCAATGACCGATTGCAATACGCCGTAGAAGTCAATTAGATCTGTGCCGTGTTCTCATTGGACTACAATTCTAGAATTTTGAGTCACATGAGTAACATCTCGCTGTTCGGTATGAAATCTAACTCCGTTGACAATGCATCCACTGTACTCATAAGCCTGCTTTTGAGGCCTATAAGCCAAAGAAACCAACGAGGATTGTGAGTCCAATTGACCATTTTTCACTTGGTTGTTAATCTGACAATGAGAGAAATATATGTGTTAATATAACAAACTGAAATGTTTAATGTTAGTAAAAAAATAAATATAAAATATTCTAACTTACAGTTGTCTCAAACCATTTAGGAAATTCTTTTTTGTTGTTCCATCAACATTGTGGTCACCACCACATTGTAGCATTGTTAGATGTTGCCTACAATAAATTATCACGGTTAATGTATGGAAAAATACAGTAGTTATGCACCAGAAAAACTTACGTTAAATACGGTTGCACTTCATCATAATTACTCAATATAAACCAATGCGCACGTTCAACTTCCTGAAGGGTTAGTAATTGACACCTACTGCTCCAAATGGTCTGCAATTTTGACGGAACACTGTGATATCTTGGTTATTACTTGCATCTCCATCATAGTTTCGTGGCCGACGATTAAAATGAGTTTCAATATTCTGCATGTACATCGAACAAAATGTTATTGCTTCACTTATTATAACAGCTTCAGCTATTGACCCTTCAGGGCGTGCCTTGTTTTTCACGTATTGTTTGTAATCTCCCAAAGCCCTGCAGATATGACAACAAGTTTGCATTAATACTAAATCTATGCACATGAAAAAAGTTAAGAATTTTCTTATATAAAACTGTATATATATATATAGTACCTCTCAATGGGATACATCCATCTGTAATGGACATGACCTCCCTTTCTAGCTTCAGCCGGTAAATGCACAGCCAAATGTACCATGACATCAAAAAAAGCGGGTTGCAAAATTCGCTCCAGCTTGCATAGGATTATCACGATTCCTCGCTCAAGGTCGTCAATAACAGATGTGCTTAATGTCCTCTGACATAATTGTTTAAAGACGCTACATAGATCAAGTACGACGTCGCATACATTCGGGGGGAGATAAGGTCGAATGCCAACAGGAAGGAGAATCTCGAGAAGCACATGACAATCGTTACTCTTTAATCCCGTTATTGTATCATCTCTGACCCAACGCCCAATATTCGATGTATAATTATCAGGAAATTTAACCATTTCCAGCCAATCACATAATGATTTTCTCTCCGATTGATTGAGCACATAACTAGCAAGAGGCTTAATAAGACCTCGAGAGGTGACTTGTAAATGCAATTCACTGCGAATTCTAAGATCTTGTAGGTCAAATCTAGCATTTACAGTGTCTTTTGTCTTACCCGAAATATTGAATAGTATACCCACTAAACTCTCACAAATGTTTTTTTCTATATGCATTACATCCAAATTATGTCGCAAACTCAGAGTCCACAAATATTCTAACTCAAAGAAAATACTTTTTCCTGTCCAATTCAACTCTTCAGGTAAACATTTTTTTTTTTATCTCTATTATTAGGATGTTTACCTGGTGTGCTGTCTCTGAGATGTTGATGTTGGCAAAGTATGTCTAATCCAGACAATAGACTGGGCATACTCTGAGGTTCATGTTAACCGTTAAATAACTGACTCCTCTGCCAAGGATGACTCAACTCAATAAATCTCATGTGCCCTGTGTATCTGATTTTATTCCGTAATTGTTGCGAAGGTGTTTGACCCGCACAAACTGGACATGCCATGTATCTCTTAGTGCTCCATCCAGATAATGAACCATAAGCTGGAAAATCATTAATGGTCCATAATAATGCAGCATGAATCTGAAAATACTGCTCTGAAGCTGCATCATAGGTATGCACACCCACATTCCATAATGTTTGTAACTCCTCGATCAATGGTCTCAAGTAAATATTTATATCTTTACCAGGTTAACGTGGACCATGGATAAACAATGAATAAACATGAACGGATCCTTCATACATTTCCATGGAGGTAAGTTATATGGAATGACAATAACGGGCCATATGCTATAAGAGTTGTACATATTCCCAAATGGGTTAAAACCATCAGAGGCAAGACCTAACCTGACATTACGGGGTCCTCAGTGAAACGGGGGGTACATGTCATCAAATTCCTTCCATTCGGTTCCATCCGCAGAATGTCTAAGTATGCCCTCCGCACCGATCCTCTTTTCATGATGCCACATCATATCAGTCGCTGTGTGTCGTGACATGAACAATCTCTACAGCCTGGGCGTTAAAGGGAAATATCGCAATATCTTTTGAGGCACTTTCTTCCCCATACCACGGACTTTGTACCGACTTTCACCACATATCGGACAATGTTCAAGTGATTCATACTTGGCACGAAATAATACACAATCAAACTTACAAGCATGAATTGATTCATACCCCATTCCCAGATCACGCAACATTTTCTTTGCCTCGTAGTACGACTTAGGCAATTCGCTTCCAACCGGTAACATTTGGGCCAGTAACTCTAACATCATATCGATACTTTTGTTGGTCATTCTGTTGATCACTTTAATGTATAATAATAACACAACGAAATTCAAGATCGACATTCCAGCTCTTCAAATGGAATTTTTTTTGCCTCATCAAGTAGTTCACTAAATAAATTTTGATCATTTCCACTTAACACTGGCATGTCATCACTAACACTATGACCAAGTTGTGGACCTTGTAAGTCATGCAAAATATCGGTGATCTCATCGTTTGCAGGTTGATTGTAACTACTGCTCCCTTCGCCAGAATCAATAAACCGTGACTGAGAATGATACTGCTCACCGTGATAAATCCACGTACGGTAAGTTGGTGATATTTCTGGCATGTATAAATGATTATGAACTTCATCTAACCGCTTCATTTTCCTATTCAAACAATTTTCACATGGAAAACGAACACGACCTTCTGCATCAATATGTTGCTTTGCGACTTCCATAAACTCATACACTCCATTACGATATTCAACACTCAATCTATCCAAAGAGCTCATCCAATTTCTATCCATTTCAGCAGAATACCTAAATATAATAATATAATTATTAGATATCATATTACAGTAATCAACATTACTAATTCATTAATACTTTATTTAAGCATATACATACATATATATATATATATATATATATTTGGTTGATAAATTAAATAGTTTACAGAAAAATTCTATTTTGTTAATTAATATACTTACTCTACATATATGAATCATAAATCACTAACAAACAACATATAAACAACATATATAATCATAAAAATTCAAAATAATAAAGAAATATGAAAGAAGATTTACCTTATCAGAAATTGATTACAATTTTATTGAATATTTTTAGGAGAGTTGTGAGGCTGTAGAGGAGAAATTCTCAGATTTCAGAGGATGAAAATGAAGAGAATGAGAGAAAAAACAGAGGGGGGAGAAGGGTTGGTGGCATTCTGTATTTTAATCTATCTTTAGCGTCGAAGCTGATTATTCGACGCTAATTGTTGTAGTTTTTAGCTTCGAAACAACAATTTCGACATTTAGCGTCGACATAAATTTAGACGCTAAAGATTCAAGGATTGTCGGTGGAAAATTCATAAACCTTTAGCGACGCTATATAGTCGACGCTAAATGTCTAGTTTTTGGCGTCGACACAGATTTTTGACGCTAAAAGTTTAATATTTGGGCCAAAAATTATTGCAATAGTAAAATTATTTAGCGTCGAATATTATTCGACGCTATAGTCATAATTTAAGCGTCGAAAACTGTTTTCGACGCCAAAAGTTGAATGTTTGGCGTCGAAATTTTTTTCCGTCGCTAAAAATATGATAATTGGCGTCGATTATCATGTCGACGCTAAATGTTTGGACGCTAAAAGCCATAATTCTTGTAGTGATTTCAGTTCCTACATTTTAATCTATAATTCTTAATAATTATTTTAAAATAATATGATGTTATAGAGTCGGTAAGACAACAAGACATTGGCTTTTTAATCCATGTAAAAAACGATTTTAGATTATAAATTCTGGACTTTTAAAAATTTCTTATTAGGTCGACATTTGTGATAATGAATATTTAAGATTAAATCAAGTAAGGGATTTTGGGAAGCTTTTGATCTTTTTGAAATTTTAGAAACTTAAGGGTACATATAGAAAGGTTTTGGAAATTACGTTTTGACCCTCGTAAAATTGATGTTAGGTCCTCGTTATGGGGCTTTCTCATAAATTCATATTTTGGAAACCTTTCTGATGAAAATTTCGAAAAGTGACCAATATGAAAGTTGTTCGTCTCGGAAAAAAGGGTCTAGTGGATTAAGAATCACCTCGATTTGAGTTCGTTTGTTAATTTTATAACAAAAATAATAAACTTTCTCCGTATAAAATAATATACGTAAATCGCTTAAGCAGTTCTTTCATGTCATGCGATCTCCAATGCATCAAATCTCTATTTTAAAATATTATGAGCTCTATTTCTACACTTAAACTTTTATTCTCTGGCATTGTCTCATCTGAGACTCGATGTAGGCACTGTATTTTTGCATATAAGTCTCGATGATGAGCCTCGTACGGAGGCACTACTCTTTAAGTTGCGGAAGTCACGGGAAACGGATGTTGGAAGGGAAAAGTTAGAAATCAATACCTTGTTGAATTTAATTAGTTTGCTTAGCTTCGGGTTTACTCATTGAACCTCTGTTTTAAAACTTATCCTCGGTCCAAAACCCACACCAAGCCACACATCAGTCCCATAATCAGCTCTTCAATTCACGCCAAACGCAGCCCACATAGCCCTCCAAATTCACGCATAAAATAGCCCCTGAACAGCCCATACTTCACCGCAAACAGCAGCCCCAAAAATAGCCCCCTATTCACCTCAAACTACAGCCCCAAAACAGCCCCTATTCACCGCAAACTACAGCCCCAAAACAGCCCATATTCACCGCAAATTGTAGCCCCAAACAGCCTGTATTCACCACGAAACAGTACCCTTAAATCACAAAAAACTGCACTCTAAAATAGCCTTTCATCACTAAAAAATTGTACCCTCAAATTGTCCATAAATCACACAAAAGCTGCACTCTAAAAACAACAAAAACAGAGTAAACAGCAGCCCAAAATAGCAAGGCAACGAAGGAAAATGTTGAACCAGTTAACCGGAGGAGTTACGGAGCATTAACCCTTCCGACGACCGCGTAACGCACTTCCAAGAGGAGACTAAAAAGGTAAGACCTGAGGGCACCTTTTTATTTATTTTCGTTCATCTTTTTCAGTTATTAATTATTATCTCTTCGCACGTGTATTGTTGATTTATGTATGTTGTGTCCATGGGATGAATGATTTTGTGTTATCTCTCGTGGTATATCGGATGGAAACCCGGACGTAAATTCCGTAGCCGAATTCGAATGGACGGTAGTGCGGTCTGAACTCGGAATACAATTCCACGTACCGCTTGAGAAACACATATATTTCGTTTCATCAAATCTTGTGTTTACCCGTTGTCTATTAGAAATAGTATGTTATTTTTATGCATGACTTAGTTGTTTAGCATATTATTTCCAAGCATGATTTAATTATTTCTTTCGCATTAGGAACTTAATTATATTTCCTCTATGTTTATGTTTAGATTATTATTTATTTATATTGCCATGTTTATCGATTTAATGCATTCATGAGAGTGTATGCTTGCCATTATTTCGACTTACTTTTATGCATGCAAACTTAGATATAGGTTATATGCAAACTTAGATATAAGTTATATGCAAACTTAGATATAAGTTATATGCAAACTTAGATATAGGTTGTATGCAAACTTAGATGTAGGTTATTGTTGCGAGACTTGGTTAGATTATTGCACAAATCCATTCATTACAAGTGGCATAAGTAAGTGACCATTCTGAACCCAACGGTTTGAGGTTTTCCCTTGCGAGGGGTGAGTGCGGCCTTAAATCATTTTCCCAGTTCATACTGGGTGGCGACTCCATTTTATTTCTCCGGTTTAGTTCCCCCCGGGCTACTCGGTACTCCCAACCGGGCCGCGAGCCTGGAACAACATCGTCGATTTCTGTGTTCTACAGTCTGGCGACTCCACTGGGATAGAGAATCGGCCTCGAAATAATGCCTTGTAATGTTTGTGATTTTTGTTTTAGTTAACCGTGTCTACAATGGGTTGAAGGGGTTTAATCAAAGGCACTATTAGAGCTAGGTAATGATTTGGTGTCTTCCTTCATTCACTACCTTTCTATAAGGAAAAGCTGTGAAGGCACCTGGATAATCATTTACCCGAAGCTTACCGTGATGGACTAACTTGGAGGACTTATTATCTATTCATGTCACCAAGGGATAAGAGCCTAAGAGGCTTGGGTATTTAAGAGAGTCCGCTCCACCCTCCCTCTAGGGAATCTTCAATAAGAAATCATTTTGACAGTCAGTCATGTATCATCACTCGTTGGCACGTACCTTAGCGTATAAAAAAGGTACGCCCACTTGGTCGCTCGGACCCTTGAGTGGGGAGACCTAGTTGTGGGTAATCCTTCGCCGACGAGAGTCTTTGCCTATACCCCTTTAAACCCGCATGTGAACCATAGTTGTAAGACCAATAGACTGTTAGACATTATGTCCCATAGCGTCACTGTTTGTAAATGATATTGTATTATTGTACAAAATTAACTATGTGATAATGAAATTGCCTTTTGCCGTTTTGTAATATTATTTACTTTGATATATAAATGGCGAAAGTCCATATGATTAATACCGGATTGAGATGATATGAGACAGTATCAATCCATAAAGGTTTAATCATTAAATATCCCTAGTCGGAGTATTATCGAGATCGGACATCGATAATGCGGAGTAGACTAGTATTGCGCTTGTGCACGTTGTGAGGGCACAACGGCATAGTTCTCATATATTTAAGTATTGGATACTTATGCAAGTGCGATAGGAGGTTGTGTTTTACCGATGGTACGGAAAACAGCTTCGCTCTGGATAGACCCCGCGGAATCCCATTGGTAGTATTTCTGCGTGTCTATGGGAGGCCGCATCAGGGTAGGTGTATATGGTCTTAACCTGAGACTTACATCGCTAGTACTTGCGACAATCGGTAAACTTTGGTTTTGGTGGTTGGGGACCTTAATCGGTTCTGTGTACACCTCTTCTGGGTTTATCGAGAATCGTAGTGTACTGGATGTGATGTCGAGATGGAAGTATCACTTCAGACACATGGAGGTGATGATCACGCAGGACACAGAACTAGTACTCTATAAAAGGTTGCAACCGTCGGGACAATATGACCAGGTCAGGATTGTCCGATTTAAAGAGACTAGTTGCTTGATGTCCGATATATGTTTCGTACGGGGCAGACACATCTCCAGCCCCAGGCCTAACATGTGATCGTCCGATACTGGATCGATGTACGCAATACTACGGTATACACGCTTGATATAGATCTTATATTCCTATAAAAATATTTCTGGAGAATTGGGTAGGCATGGCGCTTTGCTAGAAGCCAACCTTGTCTTGTGAATCGGTAAAAACGTAGTACGAGGTACGTACGTGTTCGGATTATCCGACGACCGTATTTACTGCCAACATATCCGGAGATCTCTTGGGTCGCTTCCTGAAGATTCACCTATGATATTAGATTCGAACTTAATTAATCTTGGATTAATTGCGGAGAAACTTTATCTTGGATAAAGTGCCTTATTTAGAGAGAGAACGATTAATTTGGAATTAATCGATAAAATAATATATTTGATATATTAAACGAAATTAGATTTCGACGCGAAATTAAAATTAGATTTTAATTCGGGCGAACGAATTAATTTAGAATTAATTCGTAAGCGACGTGGATAGTGATTTCGCTAGGCAAAATTATTTAATTTACGTCGCGACGGAAATTCGTTAATTCGGAATTAGCGAAACCGAGCCCGAGAATATTTGCGGACACATACGTATTTTGAAACGAGTGGGGCCCGCAAGTCACATCGCGAAGTTACATCGATTGACATGACAAGTTGATAGAAGTCACAAATCACTTTATTAAAGTGACATCTAGTCACTATTCATGATGTAAGTTGGTGGAGCCATTTAATGGCTTTTGGAGGGAAATTTGAGTTTGACTTTTTGGAAAAGCCATATACCAAATTTTTGGTATTACTTTTACTGATCTTTTGGAAAGAAAAACAACACACAAAAAAATCTCTCTCTCTCTCTCATTTTGTTCACTTTGCCGTGAACTCCAAAGGCAAGAAGGGAAATTATTTTTCTTTTCTCCATTGTTGCTAGCACATCTTATGATCAAAGGAGGTGATAGGGAAACCATCATAGAGCTTGGAATACACAAAGCTTGGAGCTTTCATTCTTTTTCTTCCCTTGGCCGAATCTACAAGGAACTTGGAGCTTCAACCTTTGTTCATCTTCTTCATCACAAAAGCTTTGTAAGTATGATTCCGCCATGCTTCAAGTTTAATATATTTATTCATTTGTTGTATTTCATATGTTTAATCTTTCCTTGGGACATATAATAGAAACCAACAATGGTATCATGGAGCCATGGTTAAGCATGAAAACTTTAGGTTAAAATTTGGGTAAAATTGATTGAAGCATGTTCTTGTGAAATTTGATGAATGAGTATGCTTATATGTATGGAAAATGACATAATATGGAATCAATTTTATGAAAAATGCATTGGATGATTTTTTCCCCAAATTCATGCCTTGGCCGAATGTGTTGCTACTTGGAGTGGATTGGAATTTTTTGTGTTTAAGATCATTGGATGACTTAGAACGTATACGGGACGTAGATTCGTAATTCAATCGGATTGAAAAACAAATCGACACAAAAAACTCACCTTGGCCGAATGTTAATGGACATGTAAAGGAGTTGATTTTTGTTAAAATTAATGTTGGACATTTATTTTGAAAAATAGATGATTAATAAATTAAATGGGTATTTTTGAAATATTTTGTTTAATATATTAATCTTGGTTTTACACTTTAATTAATTGAACTTTAATGTTTGGAATATTAAAATTTAATTAATGGGCTTAATTGGTGAATTGGGCTTTTAATATTGTATTTGGGCATAATGGGTGGTTTGGACCAAGTAGATTTGGGCCAAAAGGATTGGATCCAATTTGGGCCCTAAACTCACTCCATTAAGTCCAAATATAATATAATGGGCTTTAAAAATTTAATTGGGCCTTATGGGCTTAAAATTGGCTTTATGGCATTTAGGGGTGATTCCTTATTTGGGCGGGTAATTGGGTTTGACCCACATTGACCAAAGCCCAAGCCTTAATAAATCAATTGAAAGCCCATTTGACTTGAATTAAATTAAACATTGGATGTTAGTTGGGCTTTGAGACCCAATAGGATTAGATTTAGAATCTAAGTCTTTAAAGCACATTAAAAGTGTAAACATTTAATTTGGAATTAAATAATTGAATTAGTATTGAATACGAATTAAATTAGATTTAATAAGTAGTTCGATATAATTCGCGAATTCGTACCTTATGTACTTATTCTCAATCGAGTTGGACTCGCGCAAAATCAAACCGTTGTTTGAACATTGGATGATCACTTAAACATAGACTAATTAATTGGATTAGATTGGTTGTAAAAAGCATGTCTTGTTTGAAAATATATGTATGTGATGAATGAATAGTGTATATCGGATGGATATTAGAAGGGAAATGGTAATTTTAGAAATTATTGTAAATTTGGAATTTATAAATTGGACCTGCGTGTCCAGCCTTATCTCTTTATCTCTTTGTATTCTCTTCTCACCTAATTCCCCTCAATGTAAATGAGGTTTCTCTTATTGTATTATGTAAATGGGTAGAAGTAGAATAGTGCTAGCAGGGAGAGGAAATGGAGTGATTTGTTCTAGGAACAAGTTATTTATATATCCATCCGCATATCACTGTTAATTTACTTTACGCGCTTTATGATGTTTTAGAAGCATACTTAAGGGTGTATGATGATGAGACCTAACAAAGATAAATAAATTGGTTGCCAATTACGCGAAAATCCCTCAATTTATATTAAGCAAATATCCTTCCATTGAATGATTCTTGTTCAAGATCCGAAGTTGGCATTGGTTTGTTTGGCCAAAGTCAAGACCTTTGTCAATCAAGGATGTACTTGAATCATGAGAGTTTTGTTGCATATCGGTGTCTTGTCCAAATCGTGATTTTTATTGGCCAAAGTCAAGATCACTTTTTGTCCAATGACATTGATTACGAAACTTTCCTCGTCAATGGGTCCCGCTTAACTGGAATCATTAGGTTGTTTTTTGGCCAAAGCCAAGGCCTAGATGATTCGGAGGATAGGGTTAGGAAAATGTAATGGATACATTGACATTATACATATGTTTCGGACTTGGATGTCCACCTAACCGGATCTAGGAATTGGATGAGATCCAATTGATCATAGAGATCTACCTAAGTTAAATAGCATACAACATTTATTGGCCAAAGTCAAGGTTGTGTGTATTTAACGGGATCCTAGCCCACTAGGAAATGCGATTTCCCGAGTTCTCCACGAGAGGGTTAGAGACTTGAAGAAAATAGTGGGAGGCTATTATTGAATTTGCAATTTCGTTCAGATACTTAGCCTTACGCGTCTTTCAAAATTATTTCGTCAATATTTTAATAATTAGTTGGACTAATATATTGTTATTTTTGCTTGTAACAGTTTGACTGTACCCATAACATCGTTGACTTTATAGTTGGACTATAGTTGTCAAGATGACTGGCAAGGGTAATGTCCGCGACATAATCATGGGCGTTAATGTCTTCAAAGGGACAAACTTTGCCGACTGGGAAATGAACCTCAAGATAGTGCTTGGGGCTGAGAGGGTGCTGTATACTATTCAGAGACCTCTCCCGCCTAAACCCACTGAGCCACTGGAGCTAGAGTTATGGAAGACTCATAGTGACGATTGTGACCAAGCTCAGTCAGTTATGCTAGCTGCAATGACCCAGCATTTCAGACGCCAGAACAGGGACTTGGATCCCTATAACATGATGGCAAGATTGCATGATCTCCACCGCACCAACAAGCGGATGGAGAGGTACGAGCTAGTAAGGAAACTCTTCCGCTCCCGGATGACAGACGGCTCATCAGTTGAGGCCCACGGGACTCAATGATCGCTGACATAGATGAGTTAGCCAAGATGGGCATTGTCTTGGAGGCAGAGCTGACGATTGATATGCTATTACAATCGCTACCCGATACTTGGAAACAAATCATCATCAACTATAAGTTGATGGACACTAACGACACTCTTGGAGAGTTTGTTGTCCGTGCTGAAGGAGTCCGAAAAGGAACTCCTAAAGGGGAGCAAGCGCGAGGCGCATTATGCATCGACCTCTCATGCGCCAAGGTCTGGGCCCAAGGCAATTGGAGGTGCGAGGAAGAAGAAGTTCAAGAACAAGGGCAAAGGCAAGTTGACAGTGGCTTCTGGGAAGCCAAAGGACAAATCTCGCGACATCTGCCTCAACTGCGGCAAGAGGGGTCACTGGAAACGTGACTGCCGAATGGGCAAAGGGCAGAGGGAGGATATCAAGGCTGGCAAGGCTATCGCCTCTGGTATGTTTGTTATTGAGATAAATATGAATACTTCTAGTTTTAAAAATTGGATTTTTGATTCTGGTTGTGGTGCTCATATTTGTACTGATGTGCAGGATCTGCAGGATAGCAGGGTGCTGGCGTCGGGGGAGATGGATCTACGGGTCGGAAACGGAACACCTGTTGCTGTTTTGGCCGTAGGGACTTTTGTTTTAGAACTACCCTCAGGGCATGTACTTAAACTTTTGAACTGTTATTTTGTACCTAGTTTAACTATGAATATTATATCTGTATCCTTGTTAACCCAGCAGGGTACACTTTTGTATTTAGAAACACTGGGTGTTATTTATATAAAAATGATGCAGAAATTTGCACAGCTGTTGCAAATAACGGTCTTTATATTTTGAATATAAATGAATCTCCTAAAATGACAAACAAAAGGCTCAAAAGGAGTAATCTAAAAAGATGAAGCTTATATGTGGCATTGTCGTCTAGGACACATCAACAAGACTCGCATATCCACACTTTCGAAGAGTGGGTACTTGGACGAATTTGATTCCAATTCATATGACGTCTGCGAATCTTGTCTTTTAGGCAAAATGCCTAATCACCTTTTAGCGGTAAAGGTGAACGTGCCACAGAACTGTTGGCTCTCGTTCATACTGACGTATACGGGCCCATGTCTAGCCAGGCTAGAGGTGGATTTCACTACTTCGTAACCTTTACAGATGATGCATCTCGTTACGGTTATGTGTATCTTATGAGACACAAGTCGGAAACTTTTGAGAAATTCAAAGAGTTTTGACACGAAGTGGAGAAACAAACAGGGAAGAGTATTAAGACATTACGGTCAGACCGTGGTGGCGAATACTTAAGTTTGAGTTTCAAGATTACTTGAAAGAATATGGTATTCTTTCACAGTGGACTCCTCCTGGAACACCGCAATTAAACGGTGTGTCCGAACGGAGAAACCGCACCTTGTTGGACATGGTAAGGTCAATGATGAGTCGCACTGAGCTAACCAATATCCTTCTGGGGATACGCATTAAACAGTGCTATACTTATTTTAATAAGGTACCGTCGAAGTTTTTTGAACAGACTCCATATGAGATATGGACATGAAGGAAACCAGGTTTCTCTTTCCTGAAGATTTGGGGATGCTGGGCATATGTTAAACATTTGGAAGGTACCAAACTTGAACCCAAATCTGATAAATGCCTTTTCGTAGATATCCTAGGGAAACCAAAGGATATTACTTCTATCACCCACAAGAGAACAAAGTATTTGTTGCTCTACAAGCATTTTTCCTTGAGAAGGATTTTATAAATGCAGTGGTAAGTGGGAGGAAAGTAGAACTCGATGAAGATCGTAGTGATACTGTTCCTGGCAATGAATCAACAACGGAACAAGAACAGACCGTCCGGGATGAGTCTGTACCACAAACTTCACATACACAAGGACCGCGTAGGTCGGAGAGAGTCAGAACAGTACCTGAGAGGTATGGGTTCCTGATCTCACCTCATGTAGATATTAATCTTATTGAGGATAATGAGCCGGCTACGTATGAGGAAGCGATACAAATATCGATTCCGCTTTATGGCAAGAAGCCATGAAGTCCGAGATGGATTCCATGTACGCCAACCAAGTTTGGACACTGGTTGATGCACCAGAAGGCGTAAAGCCTATTGGATGCAGATGGATCTTCAAGAAGAAGACCGACATGGATGGCAACGTACAAACGTACAAAGCTAGGCTTGTAGCGAAGGGGTATCGTCAACAATATGGTATTGATTATGACGAAACCTTCTCACCCGTTGCCATGATTAAATCCATTCGGATAATGCTTGCAATAGCTGCATATTTCGACTTCGAGATATGGCAGATGGACGTTAAGACCGCTTTCCTTAACGGAAACCTTTTGGAGGATGTTTATATGCAACAGCCTGACGATTTTATCGTACCAAGACTTGCAAACAAGGTTTGTAAGTTAAATCGATCCATTTATGGATTGAAGCAAGCATCACGGTCATGGAATCAGCGTTTTGATGAGATCATAAAAGAATATGATTTCGTGCAAAACGCAGATGACCCTTGTGTATACAAGAAGGTTAGTGGGAGAGCACTTACTTTTATTGTCCTTTATGTCAACGACGTATTGCTTATAGGCAATGACATTCCCATGCTAACGTCGGTGAAAGCTTGGCTTTCATTAAAATTCTCCATGAAAGATTGGGGAGAAGCAGCCTTTATTCTTGGAATAAAGATCTACCGGGATAGATCTAGAAAGCTGCTTGGACTCTCCCAGAGTACATACATTGATAAAGTGTTGAAGCGATTCAACATGGAACAATCCAAGAGGGGATTGGTTCCAATGGTACGTGGTACCTCTCTGTCTAAGGACATGTGTCCTAAGACTCAGGAAGAGAGAGACAACATGAGTCGGATACCGTTCGTCTCGGCAGTCGGATCGATCATGTATGCCATGATATGTACACGACCTGATGTCTCATATGCTTTGAGCATGTGCAGTCGCTATCAGGCCGATCCAGGTGAAGGTCACTGGATAGCAGTTAAGAATATCCTTAAGTATCTTAAACGAACTAAGGATGCTTTCT
This sequence comes from Zanthoxylum bungeanum, assembly GCA_019454045.1. Taxonomy (NCBI): domain Eukaryota; kingdom Viridiplantae; phylum Streptophyta; class Magnoliopsida; order Sapindales; family Rutaceae; genus Zanthoxylum; species Zanthoxylum bungeanum. The sequence goes on along the minus strand of SKCR01014209.1, from coordinate 45,449 downwards.
TAATTTATGGAGGTGGAGAACTTGCGGTATCTGGGTATACCGATGCAAGTTTCCAACCGACAAGGATGACTACAAGTCGCAATCCGGGTACATTTTTGTTTGAATAACGGAGCAGTGAGTTGGAAATCTTCCAAGCAAGATACTGTTGCCGATTCAACAACTGAAGCGGAGTACATCGCTGCATCTGAAGCAGCAAAGGAGGCAGTTTGGATCCGAAAGTTCCTAATCGGATTAGGAGTAGTTCCGTTAGCAGCTGAGCCCGTTCCATTGTATTGTGACAATAACGGGGCTATAGCGCAGGCTAAGGAACCAAGGTCTCATCAACGGTCCAAGCATGTTCTTCGACGTTACCATCTGATTCGGGAGATTATACATCGTGGCGATGTAAAGGTCGAGAAGGTCACATCAGATGACAACATTGCAGATCCGCTGACGAAGGCTGTTCTTCAGCAAGTTTTTGAACGACACATACATAGTTCGGGTATTAGATGCTTGAGTGACTGGCTATAGGCCAAGTGGGAGATTGTTAGACATTATGTCCCATAGCGTCACTGTTTGTAAATGATATTGTATTATTGTACAAAATTAACTATGTGATAATGAAATTGCCTTTTGCCGTTTTGTAATATTATTTACTTTGATATATAAATGGCGAAAGTCCATATGATTAATACCGGATTGAGATGATATGAGACAGTATCAATCCATAAGGTTTAATCATTAAATATCCCTAGTCGGAGTATTATCGAGATCAGACATCGATAATGCGGAATAGACTAGTATTGCGCTTATGCACGTTGTGAGGGAACAACAACATAGTTTCATATATTTAAGTATTGGATACTTATGCAAGTGCGATAGGAGGTTGTGTTTTACCGATGGTACGGAAAACAGCTTCACTATGGATAGACCCCGCGGAATCCCATTGGTAGTATGTCTGCGTGTCTATGGGAGGCCGCATCAGGGTAGGTGTATATGGTCTTAACCTGAGACTTACATCGCTAGTACTTGCGACAATCGGTAAACTTTGGTTTTGGTGGTTGGGGACCTTAACCGGTTCTGTGTACACCTCTTCTGGGTTTATCGAGAATCGTAGTGTACTGGATGTGATGTCGAGATGAAAGTATCACTTTAGACATATGGAGGTGATGATCACGCAGGACACAGAACTAGTACTCTATAAAAGGTTGCAACCGTCGGGACAATATGACCAGGTCAGGATTGTCCGATTTAAAGAGACTAGTTGCTTGATGTCCGATATATGTTTCGTACGGGGCAGACACATCTCCAGCCCCAGGCCTAACATGTGATCGTCCGATACTGGATCGATGTACGCAATACTACGGTATACTACGCTTGATATAGATCTTATATTCCTATAAAAAATATTTCTGGAGAATTGGGTAGGCATGGCGCTTTGCTAGAAGCCAACCTTGTCTTGTGAATCGGTAAAAACGTAGTACGAGGTACGTACGTGTTCGGATTATCCGACGACCGTATTTACTGCCAACATATCCGGAGATCTCTTGGGTCGCTTCCTGAAGATTCACCTATGATATTAGATTCGAACTTAATTAATCTTGGATTAATTGCGGAGAAACTTTATCTTGGATAAAGTGCCTTATTTAGAGAGAGACGATTAATTTGGAATTAATCAATAAAATAATATATTCGATATATTAAACGAAATTAGATTTCGACGCGAAATTAAAATTAGATTTTAATTCGGGCGAACGAATTAATTTAGAATTAATTCGTAAGCGACGTGGATAGTGATTTCGCTAGGCAAAATTATTTAATTTACGTCGCGACGGAAATTCGTTAATTCGGAATTAGCGAAACCGAGCCCGAAATATTTGCGGACACATTCGTATTTTGAAATGAGTGGGGCCCGCAAGTCACATCGCGAAGTTACATCGATTGACATGACAAGTTGATAGAAGTCACAAATCACTTTATTAAAGTGACATCTAGTCACTATTCATGATGCAAGTTGGTGGAGCCATTTAATGGCTTTTGGAGGGAAATTGAGTTTGACTTTTGAAAAGCCATATACCAATTTTTGGTATTACTTTTACTGATCTTTTGGAAAGAAAAACAACACACACAAAAACTCTCTCTCTCTCATCTTTTGTTCACTTTGCCGTGAACTCCAAAGGCAAGAAGGGAAATTATTTTTCTTTTCTCCATTGTTGCTAGCACATCTTATGATCAAAGGAGGTGATAGCGAAACCATCATAGAGCTTGGAATACACAAAGCTTGGAGCTTTCATTCTGTTTCTTCCTTTGGCCGAATCTACAAGGAATTGGAACTTCACCCTTTGTTCATCTTCTTCATCACAAAAGCTTTGTAAGTATGATTCCGCCATGCTTCAAGTTTAATATATATATTCATTTGTTGTATTTCATATGCTTAATCTTTCCTTGGGACATATATAGAAACCAACATAGACAACACCCATTTATGCTTGTGTTCGGGACCAACATCATTCAGATTCAGTAGGACCTTCGTCATGAGTTGTGAACTTGTTGGGCCATTTAAACTGGGACGAGCTCGCCTCTTATGACAATTGGGCCAAAAGCTTCTAAAATATCGATGGGCCAATTTATGTTTAGACCCCTTATCATTTGAATTTGTTTAGCCATGTTATCGCAAAAGTGTAAACCTGTTGGGCTTTTTTCAATTATGACAAGTTTGCACCTCGCAATAGTATGATTGAATGCTTTAAAATAATAATAGGACGACTTATATATTTCATGCATCGCACACATACATGCTAACATGCGGTTTTAAGAGACACCATAGATACACGTTGGGTTAGGGAAGAGGGAAGACTCGTCAAAAGTTCGTTAACGAACATGAGCGAATCAGTTAACGAGGGATCTCATATGGACCAGCTAGAAACTAGTCCCACCAAGGTTACCGAGCAGTTGCAAGCTTTGACCACCGCTGTGGCCAATATATATGTGCCCCATGCGTGGGGTGTTGGGTTTTCTAGGTCAAACCAATATCAATTAAGCAAGAAATCATGTGAATATGCAAAGTAAAGTAGCGAAAATACTCACTTTGATTGACTTGGATGTTGGCGGAGAGTTCAAAATTTTTGCTCCTTGTGTTGTGCTCCAGGCTCCTCTTTGAATCTTGTATCAATGCTCCAAGCTTTGATCTTTGATTCCATGCTCAATGATAGGTTTCCCTAACACCTTTGAATGACTCCTTATGTGTGCTAGCACTTTGAAAAAATTTGCAACAAATTTCTTCTTGTTTCTTGCAACTCTCGGCTATTGGAGATGGAAAAGAAGAGAGGCAAATTCGGTGGTGAGAGAGAAGGAGAGTGATAAGTGTGTGAAGTTAAATTATTTTCCAAAAATAAAATTCATATACCAAGTACAATATTTGGTAAATGTCACTCAACCTATCAAACTTGTGTGTTGAACAAGTTAACAACCACTAACTACTTCCATCAACCAAAAGGTGATGAGATAGACTAGGTGATGTGACTTGTGCGGGTCCCACTTGATTCAAAATTCGAGTGGGCCCGCAAACATGTCCCAGGCTCGGGTTCGTTAATTCCGAATTAACGAATTTTCCATTGCGACGTAATTAAATCAAATTTAATTAAATAATTATGCCTAGCAAAATTACTATTCACGTCGCTCGTAAATTAATTCTAAATTAATTCGTTCGCCCGAATTAAAATCCAATTTTAATTCCGTTATGAAATCTAATTTCATTTAATATATCAAATATATTATTTTAATCGATTAATTCCAAATTAATGGTTCTCTCTCTCTTTTAATTGAATTTTATCCTAGATAAAATTTCTCCGTAATTAATCCTATATTAATTTTCTCACTCTTTTAATTAATCCCAAATTAATTATGTTCGAGTCATACGTCATCGGTGAATCTTCGGGAAGTGACCCATGAGATCCCTGGATATGTTGGCAGTAAATCTGGTCATCGGAATATCCGAATACGTGCGTACCCAATACCACGTTCTTACCGATTTACAAGTCATGGTTGGCATCTAGCAAAGCACCGTGCCTACCCAATTCTCCAGAAATATTCTTTTAAGGAATATGTAATCTATGTCGGGCACAATATACGTAGTATTGCGTATTGATCCAGTATCAGATGTCACATGCTAGGCTTGGGGATGGAATTGTGTCTGCCCCGTACGAAGCATATATCGGATCTCTGGTAACAAGTCTCTATAATCGGATAATCATAACCTAGTCATTTTACCCCATTGACTGCAGTACTAAAGAGTACTAGTTTCGTATCCTGCGTGTTCATCATCTTCATATGACTGGAATGATACTTCCATCTTGACATCACACCCAATACACTACGATTCTCAGTATACCCAGAAGATGCGTACACAAAACCTGCTAAAGCCTCGGACGACCAAAACCAAAGTATATTGATTGTCGCAAGTATTGGCGATGCAAGTCTCAGGTTAATACCAAATACACCTACCCTGATTCGGACTCCCATAGACACATAGTCATACTACCAATGGAATTCCGAGGGGTCTATCCAGAGCAAAGTTGTTCCCGTACCATCGGTAAACACAACCTCCTATCACACTTGCATAAGTATCCAATACTTAAATATATGAGAACTATATCGTTATGCTCCCATAACGCGTACAAGTGCAATACTAGTCTATTCCGTATTATCGATGTCCAGTCTCGATAATACTACGACTAGGGATTTTTAATGATTAAACCTTAGTGGATTAATACTATCTCATATCTTATTAATCAGGTACTAATCATATTGACTTTTATCATTTATATATCTTGGTAATCTAATTACAAATGGTAAAAGAGCAATTTCCTTTGTCACATAGTTAATTTGTACAACAACACCATGTTCTGTACAAATTGTGATGCTATGGGTCATAATTGTCCAACAGGGGGAGGCTCCGAGAATAAGAGGCGTGAGGACCCTCAGAACAGATTGAGTGATGATATCCATGTCTTTGATGATGACATGGCTGAGTATGAAGCATGCGCCTTTGGACTGACTGCATTGATAACCTTGAAGGCCAAAAACATCGAAGTTTACGGAGACTCGATGTTGGTAGTCCGACAGATGCAAGGAGAATGGGAATTGAAGGAAGAACGGTTGAAACCCTACTTATTCCACCTCAGGAGTCTGGCACAGGCCCTCCCCGATTGTAAGTTCTAGCACTTGCCGCGAGAAGAGAACCAAATGGCAAACGCTTTGGCTACACTAGCCTCAACTTGGGAAAATCCAGAGAAATTGGTGATGAAACCTCTACTGTTGACAACGGCAAACAGACCTATCTACGAGATAGAAAAGGTCTTAGAAGTAGAAGTCGACAATGGGATACCCTGGTACTATGATATTCAGCGATACTTAGAACGCGGGGAACTTCCGGAAGAAGCAAGCAGAAATGACAGGATAGCCATTCAGAAGTTGGCTTCCCAATATGTGAGTTTGAAGGGAGAACTATACAAGAGGCATGCGAATGGGATTCAGCTGAAATGTTTAAGGAAAGAAGAGGCTCAGAAGGTAATGGAAGAAGTACATGCCAGAGTATGTGGACCGCACATGAATGGGTTGAATTTATCTCGCAAGATAGTGACACAAGGCTTTTACTGGTCGACCATGGAAACTGACTGTGCGAAGCTGGTAAAACATTGTCATGATTACCAAGCACACGGTAACTTGAATCATCTGCCGCACACAGAGTTGCACGGGCTGTCAGAGCTGTGGCGTTTCTCAGCATGGGGAATTGATATGATCGGAGAAATTTGACCGCATGCATCGAATATACATCGCTTCATAGTAGTGGTAGTAGACTACTTTTCAAAATAGGTGGAAGCTGAGTCATTTCGCAACGTCACAGTAAAGCATATGGTAAAATTCATAGACCGGAACATCATTTGTCGATACGGAATGCCGCATCACATAGTAACGGACAACGGAGTCCAGTTTCAAGGAGAAACAAAGGCAATGCTACAGAAATACGAGATAGGCCTTCACAAGTCGTCACCATACAGATCGCAGGCAAATGGAGCAGTCGAGGCAGCCAACAAGATGATAAAAATGATACTAGCCAAGATGACAGAGAACTATAAAGATTGGGTTGACAAACTACCGTACGCCTTGTGGGGATATAGAACTTCTGTGAGAACAGCAACGCGAGCCACGCCTTACTCTTTGGTCTACGGAATGGAAGCAGTACTGCCAGTGGAAGTTGAGATACGGTCAATGCGGGTATTAGCAGAAGCAGAGTTACCTGAACAAGAATGGGCCTCGCAAAGATTTGAACAGTTAACATTTCTGGATGAGAAGAAAATGAAGTCTTTATGTCATATGCAATTATACCAGAAGAGGTTGACTCGAGCATTCAACAAGAATGTGAGTCCTACTAAGATCAGAAAGGATGATATGGTACTTAAGCAGTCAAAGGCGTCGACGATAGACCCGAGAGGAAAGTACAGACCACACTGAGAAGGACCTTACATAGTCCAGAAAGTAATGGGAAACGGGGCAGTGAGACTGTTAGATTTGGAAGGGAACGAGTTCACAAAGCCGATCAACGTGGACAGATTGAAGCAATATTTTGCCTGAGGAAGAGAAGACCGAGCAATCACCAAGGGAATTGGTGGAAGACCTAACCCAACGGAATAGGAAATTCATCCATGCATGCATGCATACACGTAACGTACTTGCATTCTTTTTTGTTTTGTTTTGTTTTGTATTCACAGGTTTTAAAGAAAAAAAAAAGAGAAAGCGGCAAATGCAAGCCAACCAGAAGTAGCAACAGTACAGTTTCAGCAGTTTTCAAGAATGAATCACAGGGTTGAGGCCCACATCAGTATCAATTTCGGGAAGGAATCCCAGGGTTGAGGCCCACATCGGTATCAGTTTCGAGAAGGAATCCCAGGGTTGAGACCTACATCAGTATCAGTTTTCGGGAATAAATGGTAGGGGTCGAAGTCCACATTATTTGCGGTTGAAAGGAAGGATTATATTCGAGTGAAAAAAACGAGAAAGAGAGAAAAATCCTTGATGGTTAGACATATGTCCGGTGATGAGATTGTTTGCTGTAGAGTGAAACCTTGGAAAAGATAAGTGCAAGATATGCTCTCATCTGGTATTTTGAGTGATTGATCTCGGCTAGACTCGCGGGCACTTAATTACAGGATCTCAGCAGTAGATGCCTGAGTAGTCGTCAAGATGACTAGTTGAAGAGATGACGGATCAGTGAATGACCGTTTTCTTAGATGTCCATCCTGGTTTTCTTGTGTTACGATATATGATATGGTTGGAAATGAAGAAAAAGTCTCTGAAGAGGAAAAATAAACCACCTATAACCGATAAACATGAAGCTACCCATGGGCGAGTATTAGGACAACCATGAGGAGAAATGATACCTTAAAGAGTAGGTGCGTTGAAAAAAAAAAGATGAAAGAGAAAGAAAACCATATCATATTGAGTACGATGAAGTAATCGCAGAGCATGGTGAAGACATCTCGGTTGGTTAGACCCACTGATCCAATTCTTCGAAACAAAATCATCGAGTTGGCTTACTTAAGGATTAAGCTGCTAAAGAACCTTGGCACACACACACTTGGAGTCTAGTTCAGATCATTTATTCAAACGGTCGGATTTGAATTGTATCAAGTACTTTGAAGGTTCCCTGGTTTCAACAGTAGGCATCCTATGAGGAAAAAAATATGCTTAGCTATATGGATTATCTCGTGGGAGGCAGTATAGTATGTTGGTATGTAACATCACATCATGAGATCTACCTTGATCTAATGAAAGCAGCAAAAAACAGAAGAATGAACCGAGATTATGGGCGACTAGTCTACCCTTTCTTATACAGCACGGTTCGGGAATGAACCATCACATCAGCAATGCCTCAGGGATGAGGTTCAGTATGCCGGGAATGGCACTCTAGGGATGAAGCATGGGTCGAGGCCCACATCAGTATCAGTTTTCTGGATGCGTCCCAGGGTCGAGGCCCACATCAGCAGTTTGGGATGCGTCCCAGGGTCGAGGCCCACATCATCAATTTGGGATGCGTCCCAAGGTCGAGGCCCACATCAGCAGTTTGGGATGTGTCCCAAGGTCGAGGCCCACAAATCAATTGTAATTTTAGGATGCGTCTCAGGGTCGAGGCCCACTACATAATCAATTTTGGGATGCGTCCCAGGGTCGAGGCCCATACATCAGTTGCAGTTTTGGGATGCGTCCCAGGGTCGAGGCCCATTGCATCATCAGTTTTGGGATGCGTCCCAGGGTCGAAGCCCACACATCAGTAGCAGTTTTGGTTTGCGTCCCAGGGTCGATGCCCACACATCATCAGCAGTTTTTTGGGATGCGTCCCAGGGTCGAGGCCCATACATCATCAGCAATTTGGGATGCGTCCCAGGGTCGAGGCCCACAACTTATCAGCACAATTCGAGAACAAAGCCTACACTCGGCGGTTCGGGAACAAAACCGTGGGGTCGAAGTACCTCGCCACCATATCAGTTCAGTTCGGTAGTGATTCCTAGAGATCGCAGCATCTTGCAGGGATGAACCTTGAGGTCAAAGCACCTCACACCAGATCAACTCAGTTCTAAGCAACAGGCAAGCCAATGGGAATCTGGCAAGCCAGGTAAGTGAAAATGCATTGCATAACTTTGATAGGATTGTCATTATCAGACACTGCACAAGTCCCATAAAAGTGGGGGCGACTGTAGGCACTGCATTTTTGCATATAAGTCCCGATGATGAGCCTCGTATGGAGGCACTACTCTTTAAGTTGCGGAAGTCGCGGAAAATGGACGTCGAAAGGGAAAACTCAGAAATCAATACCTTGTTGAATTTAATTCATTTGCTTAGCTTCGGGTTTGCTCATTGAACCTCTATTTTAAAACTTATCCTCGGTCCAAAATCGACACCAAGCCACACATCAGTCCCCTAATCAGCCATTCAATTCACGCTGAACGCAACCCACAAAGCCCACCAAATTCACGCACAAAACAGCCCTTGAACAGCCCATACTTCACAACAAACAGTAGCCCCAAAAATAGCCCCTACTCACTGTAAACTACAGCCCTAAAATAGCCCATATTCACCACAAACTACAGCCCCAAAACAGCCCCTATTCACGGCAAATTGTAGCCCCCGAACAGCCTCTATTCACAGCGAAACAGTCCCCAAACTGCACCCTAGTCAAGAAAGTGATGGGGAATGAGGCAGTGAGACTGTCAGATTTGGAAGGGAACGAGTTCACCGAGCCCATCAACGTGGACAGACTGAAATAATATTTTGGATAAAAAAAAAGGAAAGGCACGTTGGGTTGAAAATCCACAAAGGACTAAGAAGTAATGCAGTTCATTATTTCCTACATATGTACTAAGAAGAAATGCAAACGCCTTTATTGAAACAAATGTTCAAGATGTTCATAGATTGCATAAATCCCAGCTAATCGAGAAAGATTAGTCAAGTAATCACAAATCACGTCTTCTTTTTCTTAGATGCTGGACCAAAGTCAGAAGATCTAGGAGAATGAGCGTTAGGAGGCCCTAGGGCAGCGACGGGCCACGTTAGGTGTTGAGACCACCTGGTCTGGAAATGGTCCAAGAGGCGGCGAGACAGAGGCCCACGTTGGAAAGTACATTGTCTAGGGATAGGGTGATGGAGACACCTTTATTGTCGAGGAACCCTAACAGGAAGATAGAACGAGTTGAAGTGTTGATTGGGAAGGGGTACGCAGTTCTTGAAAAAATCCACGGTGACATGACTAAGACGCCACCCACAAAAAAAGAGAAAAAATAAAAAATAAAAGAGAAATTTTTTTAGCTCGCTGAGTTGAAAACCTGAAAAGGCGACTAAGGCAAGATAGATCAATCCGCTAAGTTAAAAATCCGAAAGGACAGCTTAGGAAAAAGATAGGATAAACTTGCAAGACAAAGGGACTCCCAAGAAACTGGCTTCCAGGATGGTGCTTTATCTTGTCTAAACTATGAAGCGTCTCGGCCGAGATAACGGGGGAAGGATCATGACCACATCAGATTCCCTCGATGATATGCAATAACCGATAGTCGCCTCTCGTACTATCACAACCCACTAAGAGGTATTGACCAAGATACATAATAAGACTACACTTCTCCAGGGGCGGGACCCTAACTCCATCCTGGAAGATACACGTAAAAATACCTGTAAATCAATGGACGAAGCACATGATAGTATTTTTTCTGCATCCTCAGGACAACAAAGAAAAGTTTCGGAGGCTAACCGAAGGTATGGACATTGTAAACGCGACATCGTCAGAATAGTAGTAGGAGAAAAATGCAAGCAGAGAATGGCAGCAAACTCCTCAGAGAGATGGCATATTTTGAAATATGGGAATCGAAAGACATGATTTTAAATATCCAAAAAGGATGAGGCCGCTTTGAAAAATGGCGTAATCCACATTGACCTGGTACAGGTAGCGGAGAGCAGAAAACTGAGCCAGGTCCGGGGATGACTAGTCTACCACCCCACGAATAAAGGACACAATGGGATCTTGAGCTATGAGACCAAAGAGAACTGAGCAATCACCGGAGGAGAATTGGCAGAAGGAAACTGTAAGCATGCCAATGGGGCGCTTAAAGATTTTTATAAGCAAAGGGCACCAAATGCCAAAAGGATTCCTAAATGGGTGAAGAAAACCCTCTAGCGCAAGGAATGCCTAACCAAATATGACATCAAGCCAATAGGACAAAGAAACCCCATCAGAGTAGGGAAGGCATCCATGCATACATGCACACATATCGCATACACATAAATTTTATTTCATGTACGCAGCTTTGAAGAAAAAGAAAAATTGGCGAGGATAGGCAACTCCCAGAATGGAGAGGAACATTGGGAATGAGGACGAGCAACTCGAAGAATGGAGAGGAACCTCGATAATAAGGATGGATCTAATCAATTTTTCAACAAATCAACAATGCACAACTCTAAGTTATCATGTTCTAACATCAACCAAACACTCAATTTAGAATTATCATGCTCCAAGCAAAAATCCCAAAATTAAAGTTAAGAACCCTAGATTTCAAAATCAAGTTTAGAAGGCTCTGATACCATTGTAAGTGTCTCTAAGACATGCCCAAGATCATAAACATGATTTGCGTGTGAAAAATCAAGTATAGTTGCGGAAAAAAACTTAAATTGATGTGTTAAGAAATTTCAAAAATTCCTTTGGATGATAAAGAAGCTCCAAGCTTTGTTGAATTGTTCAACTCTTGGGTGAGTTTCCCTATCACCTTAATCAACTCTCCAAGTGCTAGCTTGATCAAATTTTTGAACCAAAAATTTTCCAAGAAAAGAGAGAAGTTTCGGCCAAGCCTTATGAGAGAAGAGAGTGAATGAGTTGGTTTCAAGTTTTCCAAAACTTGGTAGGTGAGTTGTGTTACCAAAGTTGGTGGTTGAGAGAATTAAATAAATTAATTACTATTGCCAACTACTTCCATCAATGTGAAGACATTTGATGTAAGTCAAGTGGGTCCCACCATTTTTAAATTCCAAATTTAAGTTGGCTTCTCCAACACATAACTAGACGTGGGCCCGAGTTCGTTTAATGTGTGCCAACAGACATACATGCTCAAAACAGTCCTGCTAGCAACAGCTTCTTCACAACGTAAATCAAAGCCTCCTGAACTGAAACTGACCCTAAGGAACCGTAAAAGGAGGAGAATTAAAATTTGTGCTCAATTAAAGATGATACCTGGAAAGTTAAAAAAAGAGTTGAATCAACTTTTTAATATGTGCAGTCAAGACTTTCAGCCACCAGACTATGGGGTATCAATGGAGATAGAAATTTGTGCCTTCATTAGTTCACTACTTGGAAACCACCATGACAGCTTAAGTGGTTACGTCTGGCTGACGACGTTAAACTTAGCGCTAACATGGAGGCAACCCTTGCATTTGCATTTATTTATTAATTTATTTTCTTTATTTTCTTTACTTTAGTTTTATTTTATTGTGTGATAATTGCATGTTTTATTTTTATTGTTTGCATAAGTATTTATGCAGGTTTTAGCACAACCTACACAGCCACACAACTAAAGTCTCGCCAGCAGGAACCTGATCAACTCTGTGCCTGGTAGTGTTGTTCCTTAATCCTTTTTCTTTATATTTATCTTACATTAAAGACAATGCAAGTTTTAAGTGTGGAGGTGTATGCATGCGCATGAAAACCTGTAATACATTAAATATATATATATATTATATATATATATATATATATATATATATGTTTGTTTTGTTTGTTTTTAGTCCTTAATAGTTAAGCATAAGTCTTATGATGATATTGTTTGTTTTAGGGTGAAATCTTAGAAATGATAAGTCTTTTAATGTACTTTTATCTGATGTTTTGAATTGTTTATCTATGTTAGACTAGTAAGCACTTAATTATAGGTTTTTAGCAGTGAAAGCTTGAGTAGTTTGCAATGTGACTAGTTGAAGAAATTGTATATCGATGAATGATTGTTTTCTTAGAGGTCTATCCTGATTTGCTAGTGTTATGACGTGTGGTAGGGTTGAAAATAAAAGCAAAGTCTCTGAAGAAAGAATACAAACCACCTATAACCGTTAAGCGTGAAGCTACCCATGGGCGAGTATTAGGACCACCATGAGGAGAAATGCTACCTTAAAGGGTAGGTGTGTTGAGAAAAAAAAGAAAGAAAAGAAAAATTCAAAAGATAAAAAAACAGAGACAAGAGAAGAAAAAGAGAAAATCATACCATATTGAGCACATAAAAGCAATTACAGAGCTTAATTGAGATATCTAGGTTGGTTTGACCCATCGATCCCAATTTTTAAACGAAATCATTGAGTTGGCTTACCTAGGAATAAAGCTATGAACGAACTTTCACACACAAACTGTGAGTCTTGCTTAGATGATTTATTCAAAGACTTGGATTTGAGTTGCATTGAGTACTTTGAAGGTTCTCTGGTTTCATTACTATGCATTCTTTGATGACAATAATATGTGTAACTATTGAGACTAGTTTGTTTTGTTTTTTTCAGTTTGCATGACTGCATGTTTTTAAATGATGTTTGTGGGTTTCGTCGATGTAAGCCCCCACGAGACTATAACTCATCCACTATGGACACCTAGGGGTTTCAAGGCTTGTTGCATACGCTAAATACAATCGTGATCCCTACGAAAGTGGCCTAGATAGTTTTATATTTATTTACTTTAGCTTTTTTTTTATTTTATGCTTGAATTGCTAGGGACTAGCAATAAGCTGGTTGGGGGTTGTGATAAGTGCATGAAAGTGTACTTTGAACATCACTAACTCGGCTTAATTATCTTGTATTTAATCTTAATTGGAGTTTATTTTGTGCTTTGTTATTAGGAGCAATGGAATATGAAGTTTGGAGTAATTATACATGTTTCAGGACCTTACAGACGCATCAGAAGCACAAGGGAATTGCAGAATTGGAGAAACCAGAAAATTTGTGGCACGTCGCGACGCGCATGCGTATTCCGTGTTTTGCATTTTAGTGCGTTTTTAAGCAAATCAGGCCGCCATGACTTCTCTATATAAACCCAACTTCGTCCAAAACCTGAAGAATGGAGAAAATAGGAGAAAAATAAGAGAGGAACAAGAGAAAAACACATTAAAGAGCCAAAAACACAAAATCAATGGAGGAGAACTAAGAACTTCAAGGAAATCATGACGTCTCTCCGATCCATTCAGGCTGCATCTCTTTCTTCCATGGAGAGCTAATCTCCTAGGCAAAGCTAATGATGGATTTTTGTATTTAAATTCTTATTTTCATGTTGTTGATTCTTAAAGCACCTTTTAATGTTTAATATAATCGATGGTTATTGTTCTTTATTATCTTTCGCTTTATAATCCAGAAACTTGTTTTGTTAACTCCCATATAGATCCAGTCATTCTTCTTCTATGTGTGATTTGTGAAACCAGTTGTGACTGGTAAAGTTGTTTTATGTGTTGGTCTTCTGCTGCAGTATTGTCTGAGGGTATATTTTCGACGTTAAATAGCTCGTAATGATAACTTTTATGTGCTGTTAACATAGAGAAAATAATCATTGATTGATGAGTGGTATTTATATCACTATTTCCCACTCATTTATCCTAATATTTTGTATAGTTTCTTGAGTCTTGTGAATATTTTGATGTGTTTTGTGTTATTTTGTAGATAAATAAAGTTTCAGGACATTCTGGAAGTGATTTGGAGCAAAAAAGGAAAAACTGGACAAAAAGGGCAAAATCATCATTTCAGCGTCGCGACGCTGAAGCCTTGCGCGTCGCGACTCCCACTATGCGCCGAATCTGCTAACGTGCGCCGGGTCAACGGATCAGAATTTGAGAAGTTTGACTTTGCTAAAATATGCCGTGCCACGTGTCACCATCACAGCCGAGCTGCTAATGTGCACCGTGCCACGTGTCATCATCTTACGGTGCCGACACTCACAATTTCCACGTGTGCCACGTGTCATCCAACGTGTCGCCACATCATCCGGTCAACGAGTCAACTATGCCACGCGTCATGCCACAACATCGTCCACATCAGATGGTCAACCGAGTCAACATGCCACGTCATCATCAGCCAATCACAGCGTGACACGTGTCGTAATCCTATGGTGCCGACAATTGATCTCAGCCACCTTGCCACGTCATCGCCACGTCAGCATAATAATTGAGCTCTTAGCCGCCTCGCCACGTGTCGCCTTATCCTCTTAGCCGCCTCGCAACGTGTCAAGCCCTCAGCGTGCCACGCATCACTGTTCCAGCGTCGCGACGCCGGACCCCTACCGAGGCCTATAAATTCAGAACAAAATTTCAGATTTAAGTGTACCTTTCTCTCTCTCATCTCTTTGATGTAGAGATAGTTTCTCTCTCTAAGTTTCTTTTAATTTTAGTTTTTTTTTTAGTTTTTAGTTTTGTAATTAATTTTAATTACGTTTTGTAATAATAGTAATTTAATTTTTACTTTTTACAGTTTTTACTATTCACCATGATAAGGTAACTTCCTCAGCTAGGGTGAAAGGTAATTATTTTACTGTTACTATTTAGATTAATCTCCCTTAAAAATAATATATTTACTATTTAAAATACTGACTTAAAAAGGATACCGCCAGATTGGTCAGTTGGTATTTTAATTTTGGTTCCGCCTTTATGGCTGGTTGGACTTAACCTGACTAATAAAGGATACCACCAGATTGGTCGGTTGGTAATATTATCACAAGTTTGTATATCATTTTATGGGAGATATCTAAATTAGTAGTAGTAAAAGTAATTCCTTTTACCTTAGCATTTTATTATAATTTACTTTTCAGCTTTTATTTTATGTCTTTTACTTTTAAGTCTTTACTAGTCCTAGTTATGTGTTAAGTAATCTCGGGTTGTGATGAATTTTAATATCTCCGATATATAAGGGATTATTTTATAGTTTGGGTAATTTAAAGGTTTACTTATTAAGTCTTAAGCTTAATGCTTCTTGTTGTCTGATCACCAATAAGATTGATGTGGTAAATCTAAAATGAACTAGACATAGGGATTTTAGGTTTCAGCTTTAGACTTAATAGCCCACGATCTTCCTTGAGGATAGATAACCCTTTAATAGATTTCCTTACAGGATAGGAATATACCTGTCGGGCGGGGGTAGCCATAATTGGAACTTAAACTTAATGAATCCAGATAATTTGGTTGACATAGACATATGGTTCAATTGGGTTAAACTGGGTATTTGCGTCTGACCATCGACAGAGGCTTTTGCATAATTTAGTGTTCCAGGTTAATAAACTGATTTATTACACAAATATAAAATAATCACTTCATCTTTTAAATGATATTAGAATGATTCACAACCCTAGATCTTTGTGTCTTTTGTTATTTTCCTTAGTATTTTCTTTTGTCTTTTATTTATTTATTATTTTGTAAAATCACTTTCAACCAATCAAACAATCATTCTCTTCACCCTCAATTAGATATTTGTAAATAAATAGATTCAATAATTAATAACAACAGTAGGAATTAAGTCCTCGTGGGATCGATATTTTTATACTACTTGAACGATACGTGCGCTTGCGTTATACGTGTGTGTTTACGCCGGTCAAGTTTTTGGCGCCGTTGCCGGGGACTTATTTTTCTTGAGTTATTAATTTTGAAGCTATCTAATTTACTCGTATCTAATTTTCTTTATTTTTATTTGTAATTTTTATCCCTATCTTTTGTTTTCAGGTGATTCAAAAAATGGAAAACTACTGGGAGATTGAGAGATTACGAGCCTTACAAAAAAATACACCCCACATCTGGGAGCAACAGTCCGATTTTCTGAGGCCTGTTGTCCAGCCCAACAATTATCACTGGATGCCAGAACCAAGCAATTCTACATTTGCTCATCAGAACGCAATGGAGAGATGTGACATATGTAATGGTAACCACCCAAGAGATTATTGCGAGTACAACTACAATCCAGGGTGGCAGAGCTATCAAAATCATTCATGGTACGAAGAACCATCACATTTTCCATCTTATCCACCATCCACCTTTGATCTTTACCAACAACCAGAACCATCAGAGAAAGAACAGATGATTCATATGCTCAAAGATTGGTTTGAAACAGCTCAAATTGATGCACAAATTCAGAGTAACGCAGAATCCATATAGAGGATGACATATCAAATAAGACAATTAACAGAAAACCAGAACTACATACCTCAAGAACTATTTTCAGATGACACTGATGAAGCCTTCGAGAACCAATCAGTTCACAATGACACTTCAACAGAGGAAGAGGCTGAGCAATATCAACAACCAGAGGTATCAGTTCAGGAGCCAGAACCAGCAAAGTCTTTATTTGATTTTTATTATTCAGATTCTGACGAGGATGAAGCTGAAATATTTGTACCAACTGCATCAAAAATTAAGGATGGAATTCTGTATCCTCAAAACGAAGATCTTGGAGATTCTATTGCACAAATGTTTGAAGAAGATCTACCTGAGCCAATCATTTCACCCAGATCAGAGGATGAAGACCTAAAATCTAACATTTTTTTACATCCTCAGGTTGAAAATTTTGAAACATATACTTCACAGATGACAGATGAAGAGCTGAATGCAGAAATTTTCAAATACATTTGTGAAGAAAAGGTGGAGCATGAAGCAAAGCAAATGGAGGAGCAAATGTCTGACCAAATTAAAGATCCAGAGCATTCAGGAGAAACATCGCTTTTTTGGGGAGTACAAATCAAAGATATCGCCCAGAAGCTTGACAGAATGGAACTCCCATTCCAAGTCAAGCACCATACGAGACCTCCTGATTTTCTTTCTTTCTTTGTAGGAATCACTGGAGTAACAAGGAGCAAAAAGGTGGCACGAGCACTGAATGAGACAAAATTCTTTTTGCCACTTTACCGTTGGAAGAGACCCTTCAAAAGCAACGCTCATGGGATTGTCTTTAATCGGACATCCAAAACGACATTGAAACCTCCTTGACAGATAGATTTCAGTCACGTCTGGCTGAAGACAAAAAATTTAGCGCTAGCAGGTTGGCAACCCATGCAATTTGTTGTAATTTGTTTTATTTTGTGTGAACTTTTTAATTTTGTGTGTTAGTTTTGCAGGAAAAATAAAAACGGAATTTTTCAGGACAAAGCAAGCCAGTGCAAGCGGGAATTTTCAAAATAAAAATTTGACAAAATCACAAAGATATAAAGTCAATCCAGAAGAGACGGCCGAGTAAAGAGTCAGCTCTAGGGACGCGTCCCTATGGATTTATCCGTCGCAAGACATGGTTTTGCCAAAAAAAAAAATTATTTCTAGCGTCGCGACGCCAAGCAAATTTCAGCGTCGCGACACTGTATCGATTGCAGGCCCAAAAACAGCAGCCGCCGAGAACAGAATCCATTTCCCTCACAGATCTCACCATTCTCTCTCAACTCACAACCACCACAGTCGAGCCTTCATCCCCACCGTGAACCAAATCATCCAACCAAGACCCATCATCATCTCGACACATCTAGCCTTCATCGCCCAAACCGCGACCACAGAGACCGAACTGACCACAGCCGCAACCTTCGCCAAGTCAAACACCAAGCCTTTACCGAGCCACCAGAGACCGAGATCTACCAAACCCATCATCATCTTCTTCTTCGAAATCAATCACCATCACTGAAATCTCCATCTTCACTGAGCCGTGTCAAGCCACCATCACCGAGAGATCCACCAGCCGAGACACCACTAGCTGCAAACCCGCCACTGCCAGCCAACCGCACCAACATCACCGAGAATCATCACAGTCACCACTCACCAAACACCAAGATCTGCCGTGAGCCACCCTTGCCGAAACCGAGAAACACCACTACCGCCGAGTTCACCCACTGCAGAGCGACCATTACCGGATCTCCAACCCAAAACCGACCCATCACCCTCACTACCGAGAACAACCACTCCCAAAACAACCGAGCAACCAAACCAATTGTTGAATCAGAAACTAAAATACGGTAATGATTTGATAAAAATTTGATTTGGTAATTGGGTAAACTGAAAAATTGAATTGTGAATTGGTTGACTGTGGATTGGATTACGAAGTGTTGGATGGTTGAATTTGATTCGTAGTAATTGGGGGCGAAGAGATTGAGTTTGATATTTGGAGTTTGGTTGTGGTAATTGAGTAGTTTAGGATTGAGGATTGTTGGAAAAACAGAGGAGATTCTGCCAAAATTTTTTAAAAAGTGGCCAAATAGCTATTGTGGTAAGAACCGTAATTTGGGCATAAATCTTAATCAGTAATTTTTCCTGTAAAATTTCAGCTAACCAGTTACGACCTTCTAAACTCTTCTTCTACTATTTAAGACATTGAGGACAATGTCTCATTTAGGTTTGGGGGAGGGAATTAGTTGATTAGTACCTTGTTTTTAGTTTGTTTGTTATTTTTATTTTTAGTCCAAAATTTTTGAAAAATACAAAAAAATTGAAAATTTTTCAAAAATATTATAAAAATATTTTGCATTTTTGTGTTTTTATTTTGACTAAAAAGGTGAAATTGGTAAGAGATAGCCGAGTAAGGAGTTCCCACTCCTGAGACGTATCTCAAACCTATTTCGAAACAAGTTAATTTTTGTTTATTTCCTTTTAAATTATTTAATTTGTAAATTCTCCATAACACTGACTAAAATGAATCTTCATATGCTCAGTTGGCAGGTATTATCAACATGCATAGAAACATACGGACATGAGCTGTAATTAAAAAGTTTGTAATATTCCGTGCTCTAGTTTAATTGGAGGAAGCATCTATAAATAGTAATGGAATAAAAAAAATAAAAATAAAAAAAATCTGAAATCCGAGTTATTAAGTCTGTAAGGGTGTTTTAACACCTAGTGCCCTAAAACCAACTGGTTTGGGAGTCACTGGCCCAAAACTCGCTACATGGATCGAAGATGCTACAAAAAATGTATATATCTGAAGTCTGGGTAATTAAGTCCGTAGAGGTTTCTTAACACCTGGTACCCTAAAGCCAACTGGTTTGGGAGCCACCGACCCAAAGCTCGCTACATAGACGGAAGGTATTGTATATAAATAAAAAGTCAAAATTCAGAAAAAGCAAAGAAAAAATCAGAAAAATTATTCCATTGCTACAAAAAGGTGTGAAATCTGATGGAACTTTAGGACAAAAATATTACTCTCTTATCAACTGCACTTATGACTGTTGTGGGCAAATATGAGTTGATTAATATTTTGTTGGCTGTGTATATGAAGAATGGTAAAATAATCGGAGAATTTACTTATTTGGTAATTTAGAATGAAACAAAACAACTAGTAACTTGGAGTAGAAGTTTCACCTAATTAGTCACTAACTTCTTTATTCTCTTTTCTCTTGTCTTTTTGCTTTTGTGTGCATTAGTTTTATTACCTTTTTACTTTTGTAAAATGTTTGTGGGTATCATTGCTGTAAACCCTCACGAGACTACAACTCGTCCACTAGGGACACCTAGGGGTTTAAAGGCTTGTTGCATATGCTAAATGCAATCGTGATCCCTACGAAAGTGGCTTAGTTAATTTTATTTTCATATTATTTTACTCTATGTTTTGCTCGAGGACTAGCAAAATGTTAGGTTTGGGGGTGTGATGAGTGGTATTTATATCACTATTTCCCACTCATTTATCCTAATATTTTGTATAGTTTCTTGAGTCTTGTGAATATTTTGATGTGTTTTGTGTTATTTTGTAGATAAATAAAGTTTCAGGACATTCTGGAAGTGATTTGGAGCAAAACAGGAAAAACTGGACAAAAAGGGCAAAATCATCATTTCAGCGTCGCGACGCTGAAGCCTTACGCGTCGCGACTCCCATCATGCGCCGAATCTGCTAACGTGCGTCGGGTCAACGGATCAGAATTTGAGAAGTTTGACTTTGCTAAAATGCGCCGTGCCACGTGTCACCATCACAGCCGAGCTGCTAATGTGCGCAGTGCCACGTGTCATCATCCTACGGTGCCGACACTCACAATTGCCACGTGTGCCACGTGTCATCCAACGTGTCGCCACATCATCCGGTCAACGAGTCAACTATGCCACGCGTCATGCCACGTCATCGTCCACATCAGATGTCAACCGAGTCAACATGCCACGTCATCATCGGCCAATCACAGTGTGACACGTGTCGCAATCCTATGGTGCCTACAATTGATCTCAGCCGCCTTGCCACATCAGCGCCACGTCATCGCCACGTCAGCATAATAATTGAGCTCTTAGCCGCCTCGCCACGTGTCGCCTTATCCTCTTAGCCGCCTCGCAACGTGTCAAGCCCTCAGCGTGCCACGCATCACTGTTCCAGCGTCGCGACGTTGGCTTGGTGTCGCGACGCCGGACCCCTACCGAGGCCTATAAATTCAGAACGAAATTTCAGATTTCAGAGTACCTTTCTCTCTCTCATCTCTTTGATGTAGAGAGAGTTTCTCTCTCTAAGTTTCTTTTAACTTAGTTTTTTTTAGTTTTTAGTTTTTAGTTTTGTAATTAATTTTAATTACGTTTTGTAATAATAGTAATTTAATTTTTACTTTTTACAGTTTTTAGTATTCACCAAGATAAGGTAACTTTCCCAGCTAGGGTGAAAGGTAATTCTTTTACTGTTACTATTTAGATTAATCTCCCTTAAAAATAATATATTCACTATTTAAAATACTGACTTAAAAAGGATACCGCCAGATTGGTCGGTTGGTAATTTAATTTTGGTTCCGCCTTTATGGCTGGTTGGACTTAACCTAACTAATAAAGGATACCGCCAGATTGGTCGGTTGGTAATATTATCACAAGTTTATATATTATTTTATGGGAGATATCTAAATTAATAGTAGTAAAAGTAATTCCTTTTACCTTAGCATTTTATTGTAATTTACTTTTCAGCTTTTATTTTATGTCTTTTACTTTTAAGTCTTTACTAGTCCTAGTTATGTGTTAAGTAATCTCGGGTTGTGATGAATTTTAATATCTCCGATATATAAGGGATTATTTTATAGTTTGGGTAATTTAAAGGTTTACTTATTAAGTCTTAAGCTTAATGCTTCTTGTTGTCTGATCACCAATAAGATTGATGTGGTAAATCTAAAATGAACTAGACATAGGGATTTTAGGTTTCAGCCTTAGACTTAATAGCCCACGATCTTCCTTGAGGATAGATAACCCTTTAATAGATTTCCTTACAGGATAGGAATATACCTGTCGGGCGGGGGTAGCCATAATTGGAACTTAAACTTAATGAATCCAGATAATTTGGTTGACATAGACATATGGTTCAATTGGGTTAAACTGGGTATTTGCGTCTGACCATCGACATAAGCTTTTGCATAATTTAGTGTTCCAGGTTAATAAACTGATTTATTACACAAATATAAAATAATCACTTCATCTTTTAAATGATATTAGAATGATTCACAACCCTAGATCTTTGTGTCTTTTGTTATTTTCCTTAGTATTTTATTTTATCTTTTATTTATTTTTTTATTTTGTAAAACCACTTTCAACCAATCAAACAATCATTCTCTTCACCCTCAATTAGATATTTGTAAATAAATAGATTCAATAATTAATAACAACAGTAGGAATTAAGTCCTCGTGGGATCGATATTTTTATACTACTTGAACGATACGTGCGCTTGCGTTATACATGAGTGTTTACGACGGTCATTGATTACCTTAGAATTTAATATACGTAGAATTGAATATCTTCCAATTGTTGGTTTGGGATCTGAAACCTTCAATTGCGTAATGAAAAGAATCAATAACTAAATATAGGAGTTTGATATATGAGGAATTCCTTATGCTTTGCTGTTTATCTCTCTTGATATTTCCTCCAAACTTTTCTATAGTTTTACTTTAATTATCAATTTATTGGACGTAATCAGGTGCCAACGGCCAAAACGGTGACTCTCATCCCATTTCCGACTCGGAGGTCGATCTCTCCTGAAGCCAGTCTCCTGCTAATCTGCATATCATGCACATCAGTACATATGTGTGTACCACATCCAGAATCAAAAATCTAATTTTTAAAACAAGTAGTGGACATGTTTATTTCAATAACAAACATACCTGAAGCCGGAGCCTTGCGCGCCCTAGTACTTACGGCAGTAACGCTTATAGTGACCTTGTTTGCCATAATATAGGTAGACGTCTTGGGATTTGTCATTCGTCTTCCCAGAAGACTGTGATGATATAGCCTTGCCCTTCTTCTTATTCTTCACACCCCCAAAAGCCTTCGTCCAAACCTTGGCCTTTTGGATGTCGAAGTAAGATGCGCCTCGCGCTTCTTGCATTTTTGAAGCTCTAGCTCTGCCTCTTTCAGTATAGCCATTAACTCTTCAAGAGTCTTCTCTTGGACCATCATATTATAGTTCATGATGAACCCGCCCCAGTAATAGGACAGAGACTGTAAGATCAAATCTATAGAATTATCGGCCTCAAAGGTAAAGCCCAGCTGACCTAGCTGTTCAATGTCAGTAATCATCTGCGACATGTAGTGTTCGACATATGTACCCTCTGACATACCCATGTAAGATTAGATCTATGAAGATCCTTAAGCTTTAACATCATCTGATAAGGATCCAATCCCTTGTTTTGACGACGAAACTGAGGAGTCATTGCAGCAAGCATAACAGATTGAGCAGTAAAGTTATCATCTCGATGAGTCTTCCAAAGCTCATGATCAACTGGTCGCTCAAGTCCGGGCTCAGGCCCGAAAGGTCTCTCTATTACATAGAGCAACTCCTCGGCTCACAGGACTATCCTGAGATTCATCTCCCAATCTGGAAAATTTACGCCGTTAAAGACATTCTCTCCCATGATTATGTCCTTAACGCTAATCTTTCCAGCCATCTTGATTGCTATAGTCCAATTATCCAATCAAATATTTTGGGTAGTTTCAAATGTAATGGTTACTATAGTCCAAGTATATAACCAACTACAAATGGAGTAGTGTTTGAGTACAGTCTAACTGTTCAAAGAAAACAATAAAATAATATTAATCCAACTAATATATATAATGTTGATAAATAATAAAAAAGCGCGCGTATTAGCGAGTATTAAACGAAATTGCAAATTTAATACTAGCCTCCCACTAATTTTCGGCGAGCCTCTAACCCTTCATTGATTACTCGGGAAACCTAGTTTCCTAGTGGGCTAGAATCCTGTTAAATAATACACAACCTTGACTTTGGCCAACAAGCTGTATAAAATTTAACTAGGTATATCTCTAAGATCAATTGGATCCCATCCAATTCCTAGATCCGTAGGTGGACTTCTAAGTCTGAAACATATATCCAATATATTTCCTAACTTGTTTCCTCTGAATCAACTAAGCCTTGGATTTGGCTTAACAAGCTTAATGATTCTAGTTAAGTGTGGCCCATTGACAGTGGGAAAACTTCGTAATCCACGTCGATGAACATAAGTGACCTTGACTTTGGCCAACAAGTCACAGCTGCCCAAGACATGCGATGTTAACAAAGCTTTCATGGTTAAAACACATCCTTAATAGACAATGATCTTGACTTTGGCCAACAAATCAAAGCCAATCTTGGATCTTGAGAGAGAACCACTCAATGGAAGGAAACACTTAATATTTGATGTGAGGTGTTTTCATAAATTGGCAACCAATTTTTTATCTTTGATTAGGTCTCATCATACACCCTTAAACATGCATTCTAAAAGCATAATAATGCGTGATAAATTTAATAATGATATGCGGATGGATATTTAAAAAAATTGTTCATAGAACAAATCTCTATTTTCTCTCTCCCGCTAGCATTTTACATTCTTCTACCCAATTACATAACACTATAAGAAATCTCATTTACATTGAGCGGAATTGGTGAGAAGAGAAATACAATGAGAATGAGAGGTGATAGGCTGGACACGCAGGTCCAATTTCAAATAAATACCATATTTACAATAATTTCCAAAATTGCCCCCACCCATCTAATATCCATTTGATATACATTATTCAACAAATACATCCAAGTATTCACACAGCATGTTGTCATCAATCTAATCCAATTAATTAATCTTTAATTAATGATCATCCAATGTTCATACAATGATTTGATTTGCGCGAGTCCAACTCGTTTAAGAAAAAATACTCAAAGTAAGTATTCTTGAATTATATCGAACTACAATATTAAAATCTAATTTTAATTGTATTCAATACTAATTCCTGTTTAATTCCAAATTAAACAATTACACTTATTATTTTAATGTCTTTAAAGACTTGGATTCCAAATCCAATCTAAATGGGTCTCAAAGGTCTAATTAGCATCCAATGCCAATTCAATTAGGTTCAATGGGTTTTTAATTAATTCTTTAGGCATGAGCTTTTGGCTTTTATGGATCAAACCCATAATGCCTTGGCCCGTTTAGGAATCATCATATGCCAAAATTAATTTTGTCCCATTAGGCCCAATTAAATTATTAAAAAGGCCCAAAGTTATATTTTGGACTTTATGGAAATGGTTTAGGCCCAATTGGATCCAACCCAATTGTCCAAAACCAAACTTGGTCCAACCAAGCCCATTAGCCCAAATATAACCATATTAGCCCAATTATTATTTTAGGGACTAATTTACATTAACATAATATTCCAAATATTTCATTAATCCAATTAAAGTGTAATTAACACAATTAATTAATTAATCTAATATTTCTAAAACATTAATTAATCTAATTAATCATGCTTAATCATTCCAATTCATGTCCAACACAAATTGAAGCAAAATCAAATCTTCCAACAACATGTATCTCACGGTAAAAGCAAGAAATTAACATCCAAATTAGATTTCAATCCAATTAAATCAACATTCAACATTCAATTTCATGCCATTAACACATTCAAGTGTCTAATTTTCAAAAATCACCATGAGCTAATCTAGGGCTATATTCGGCCAATATATGGGATTTGAGGAAATTTGATCTAATCAAATTTTCAACAAATCAACAATGCACAACTCTAAGTTATCATGGTCTAACAACAACCAAACACTTAATTTAGAATTATCATGCTCCAAGCAAAAATCCCAAAATTAAAGTTAAGAACCCTAAATTTCAAAATCAAGTTTAGAAGGCTATGATACCATTGTAAGTGTCTCTAAGACATGCCCAAGATCATAAACATGATTTGCGTGTGAAAAATCAAGTAATGTTGCGGAAAAAAACTTACATTGATGTGTTGAGAAATTTCGAAAATTTCTTTGGATAATGAAGAAGCTCCGAGCTTTGTTGAGTTGTTAAACTCTTGGGTGAGTTTTCCTATCACCTTAATCACATCTCCAAGTGCTACCTTGATCAAATTTTTGAAGCAAAAATTTTCCAAGAAAATAGAGAAGTTTCGGCAAGCCTTAGGAGAGATGAGAGTGAATGAGTTGGTTTCAAGTTTTCCAAAACTTGGTAGGTGAGTTGTGTTACCAAAGTTGGTGGTTGAGAGAATTAAATGAATTAATTACTATTGCCAACTACTTCCATTAATATGAAGACATTTGATGTAAGTCAAGTGGGTCCCACCACTTTTAAATTCCAAATTTAAGTTGGCTTCTCCAACACACAACTAGACTTTGGCCCGGGTTCGTTTAATTCCGAATTAAACGAATTTGTCGTTGCGACTTAATTAAATCCAATTTAATTAAATAATTATGCCTCGCAAAATTATTACGATAGTCGCTTACGAATTAATTCCAAATTAATTCGTTTACCCGAATTAAAATCCAATTTCAATTTCGTATTGAAATCCAATTTCAATTAATATATCCAATATATTATTTTAGCCCCAAATAAATAAATTAAATAGAAAAATTCAATTTAACTATTAAATTTATTTTATCGATTAATTCTAAATTAATCACTTTCTCTCTTCTGTACGAATTTAATCCCAGATTAATTCTTGCCGTAATTAATCCCAGATTAATTTTCTCTCTCATAATTAATCCCAGATTAATTCTATTCGAGTCAAATGTCATTGGTGAATCTTTGGGAAGCGACCAAAGAGATTCCTGGATATGTTAGTAGTAAATCCCGTTGTCGGAGTAACCAACATGTGCGTACCCCGTACCACGATCTCACCAATTTACAAGACATGGTTGGTTTCTAACAAAGCACCGTGCCTACCCAATTCTCCAGAAATATCCACCGAGGAATATTATATGTATCAGGCGTAGTACTACTATGTAATGCGTAATACGATCCAGTATCGGATGTCACATGCTAGACCTAGGGCTGGCTCTGTGTCTGGCCCATACGAACCATATATCGGATCCCGAGTAACTAGTCTATGTAATCGGAAAGTCATGACCTAGTCATATTTTCCACATAGCTGCAGGTTTTAAGAGTACTAGTATCGTATCATGTGTGACCATCATCTCCATTTGACTGAAGTGATACTCCCATCTTGATATCACATCCAATGCACTACGATTCTCAGTAAACCCAGTACATGCGTACACAGAACATGTTAAAGCTCGGACGACCAATACCAAAGCAAACTGATTGTCGCAAGTACTAGCGATGTAAGTCTCAGGTTAAAGATCACATACACCTACTCTGATTCGGATTCCCATAGACACATAGTCATACTACCAATGGGATTTCGAGTGGGTCTATCCAGAGCGATCTGTTCCCGGTCTAACGACTAACAAAACCTCTTATTACACTTGCATAAGTATCCAATACCTAAAGATACCAGAACTATGCCGTTAAGCTTATATAACGCGTACAAGTGTAATATTAGTCTATTCTGCATTATCGATGTTCAGTCTCGATCATACTACGACTAGGATATTTAATTATTAAACCGTTCGTGGATTAATATTGTCTCATATCTTATTATTCCGATTTAACCATTTGGATTTTTATCATTAATATATATCCAAGTAATCCAATTACAATAATTATAAAATAGCAATTTTCTTTTGTCACATAGTTAATTTGTACAAAAGCACAATGTCTTTTACAAATAGTGATGCTATGGGTCATAATTGTCCAACACTGAGGTGTGCATTGCTTCTCTAATTTTCAGTTTCCTGTAAATCAAAAAAGGCATCAAATTAACACTAACACCTAAATCACACAAAGCTTTATCAATGTAATGTTCTCCAATGGTGCATGGGACGGTAAAACTGCCAGGATCTTTCAATTTTGGGGGAAGCTTCTTCTGAATGATGGCACTGCATTCTTCTGTCAATGCTACAGTCTCGTAATCTCCCAATCTCCGCTTTCGTGACAGAATGTCTTTCATGAATTTAGAGCTAATTGCCATAAATAATCTAACAATATCCAAGTCTACTAACATTCTAGAACTTATTCTAGAAATACGCAACCATAAGTGAAGTCAGAAAATATATTCAAATAATATGCATGTAGTGGATTATAAGTTTAATTCTATTAACAATATAGAGTAAAGGAAAACAAAAGCATCAATTTCCATAATATTATACATTGCTTTAGTTATGGATTTTTAACCCAGCAATGTCTCCCATTACTTTATGTAATACTGTAATCCCCAACGGAAAATGGGAATTCAATAATTATTGAATTATATAGTGAGAAGTGGACCCTATGAATATATTTCAACTCACAGCTTTGGCACGATCTCGCCTACGTATATTCATTAGGTAGACAACTCATTGTCAATCACACTCATTGTGACTCCTGATTTTGGTCCTGACCGTTTATTTTTATGACAGCTTTGGCACGTTCACAATGAGGTGTATCAAGGCTTCACTTGCCAATGACAAACTCAAGCTACCAATGTAGTCCTGACAGCTTTGGCACGTTCAGGATTTCCACTTTCACTTGAATTTGTCTAGTATCAAAAATACATCCGACATGGATAAAATTCTATCAACTACACCCTCACTGCTTTGGCACTTTCTCGAATGCAGCCATAGAAAGATACCCATAAACAGTATTGACAAGACGGACAAAAAAACATGCATCCAATACATGTCACTTTACTGCCTTATTTAAGCGGGGATATTCCTCAAGAAAGCTTTGCTCTACATAAAAAACAGAGTTAAATCTAGATCAACTTCTAAACAGTTTAATTCTACCTTAGAAAACATAACTTAACTTAACCATTAAATTTCTGTTGCGTTTCCCGTTGGGGTAGAACCGAAAAATCAAGAAATATCTAAATTATATGCATGTGCAAACATCAAAATTGGATTACATATCATATATCAAGCATGAATAATGTAATGGATGAAGGATCAGACCTGCTCTCATACCATTTTTTGTTGGAGTTTTGGCTCGGGCGCATCGGAAGCTAACGGTTCGGGTGAAATTGTAATTTTAAAATTTTTTAAATTACCGAATAAATTATTCAATATATAATATGAATAATTCATTCATAATTCACCTAAACATATTTATTCAATATCAAATAGCGATATAAATAGTTAAGAAACATCGCGAAACTAAGAAAATATTTTTCCGCAAAATGGCATAAAACTCATTTTTGACCGAGCCGACTACCCAATGGACAGGGGACTACCCAGGTCAACCCCAACAGCACTAGGGCAGTTCATGGACTGCCCGAACAGTGACCAAATTACTGTTTAGGCAGCCGTCACCCAGTTGGCTTAAAAGTCACCCGGTAACACCGTTTTTTACCGTTTTCACTTATTTCAACTCTGGCAATTTTTCGAACACCCAAAACACATACAATACATTTATATGACATCATTTTCATCACAATAAATCCAGTTTTTCCAGATCTGATTTTGTAATCAAAATTATCAATTTTTCATGCTTTATTCCAACTTTCTCAATATTAATCATATTAATACTAACACCAATCCAAGCCACCACCAATGAAACACACAAGAATAATTATAGGCATTACAAGAGTGGTTATAACAATCTAGAATGGCAACATATCATCAAATGATCAAATTAAACAATTATTACAATAATAGCATTCAAATCTACTTCACACATGCACCAAGCCTTCCAATCCATCTACCAAATCAAAAACACCCAAATTCTCAAGAAAATAAGAAACCCTAGAGTCTATCTAGATGATCAAGAACGAGAAACATGCTTTCCAAGCTTAGGGATAGTGAAGATTACCTTTAATCTCTTAATTTCCTTGGGATTTTTCTTGATTTTCTTTACTTATCTTTCTTGAATCATCAAATAATTTGAGAGTGTTTTGGAAGATGAATGTTTCAGCCATGGGTAAGCTCAAACAAGAAAAGGAAAAAAAATTCCCTTTAAAAATACTATTGCCGACTTACTAGGGGCAATTTGGTCATTTTTACATTTTAATTTCATCAAAATTAAAAAAAGCTATATGTTAGCAAATCAAATTTGCACACATTAAGCTTAATTAAAACATGCCACATGTATCAATAATAATTAAACATATTGCATAACATTTATGTAATATGGATATTATTTAATTATTCAAATATTTAACATTTAAATATCTAAATAATTAATTAATATAATTATTATTATATATGCATTTTTATTTACATTAAATAAAAAATACATATATTAATGGCATGTGTCAAAGTCTCATTTGACAATTAATTAATATGTATCAATTAATTAATATGTATCAAATCAAATTTTATATCAAATACAAATACACATTAATTATTAATTGACCAAAATTCCCGAAGGCATGTGTTTTCGTTTAACCGTTTAAACGATTCGAATTAACTCATTTAATCTGGTGAAGTATTATGAATAATCTATATTATTCATAACGCATTGCCCAAGTGCTCACCAAGTACACTTCATATTGTGGGACTCTCTAAGTTTAGGTTTATCCGTCACGAAATCCAATTTCGTTTCCATAATTTACCCACTCATGAATTATCATGACCACAGATAATCTCACTAAACTATGCAAGTCGAGGTCATTGCATACGTATAATCCCTCCGTCACAGGCTATCCATATTATACTTGGGATATAGATAAGAACGTCAAATTCTTATGGTATAATATAATCGACTTTTAAATTTACGATCTCTAAATAACACTCGAAACTTGCTTCTGAAGTTATAACACGGCCATGGATTTACTAGATCGCAAACACGTGTAGGATACATATGCCCTGTACACAGGATTGACGGATTCTATCTTGATATACAGTGGATATCATGAGCATCAGTCCACACCCAACAAACAGGCGGAAGTCTGATCTAAATAGATCGGTGACATGACTGCCATCAAAGTGTGGAGGATAACTCATATATCCACGTGGTATCTCAAGTCGAAGGACCACCATGCTCGCTCAACTCACGAAGATTCCTATTGATGTTGGTGTACCATCTATTAGGAAATCTTCAATGATTTGTTCAGTGTTTATCAAATAAAACACTACATGTCTATACGAGTCTCCCGGGACTCATGGTTCATTGGGATAAACATCGGACCAAGTCATGATATACCACATGTACTGGTCTCAGCGGATTTTACTAACCGACCTGTGTTAGTAAATCTTGACCAGGAACTTTATTTAAGGATATACAACTTATAGTGACGCTTCCCGATGTTAATTACAAACTATGTTGTAATTGCGCACTACATTATAAATTCTAGGGTCTTTGTCTAATATAAACGTATCACTAAATTAGATTTAGTTTCAATCTAATCATAATTAGATATCTAATCGTAATTAGATCGAATATGTATATAAAAGACAAGAGGTGCTACCATTAAATAAGTAATATTATGGAAAAAGAAATTATTTGTATTCATGAATTGGACATAAATACTATCCGAATTGGCACTCCGAGGACCAACCCTAACAGAACGCTGCTAGAAAAAATAAGAGTTATGCTCAAAACAGCTAGTCTACCAAAGTGATTTTGGGCAGAATCAGTTTATACAGCATGCTATGTTGTAAATATATCTCCATCAACAGCAAATGATTTGAAGACACCGATGGAGATGTAGAGTGGAAAGCCAGCTGATTACTATCTCTTCATATTTTTGGTTGTCATGTATACGTGATATGCAATGCTAAAGAAAGAAAAAATCTAGAAAATGTAATTCTTGGGTTATGTTGATGGAGTTTAAGTGTATCGTTTGTGGGATCCCACTACCCACAAGATCATCATTAGCATGGATGTGATATTTACAGAAGATCAATTGTAGAATCAAGGAAATCATAGCACTTCAAAAGAAAGTACAAAGACTACAACATCACTGGTGGAAAATAATCCAGAACATGAAAATTCAAATTCTTATGAAGTAGTTCCAGAGCAAGAGGTACAAAAACTAATCGATTTTGAAGCTTTTGAACTTCATCAATCAACTCGAGAGATAAGACCTCGAGGTTGGCACTCAAAGTATGTTACAGAGAGTAATATTGCATACTGTCTTCTAACAGAGGATGGAGAGCCATCAACTTTC
The DNA here is from genome assembly GCA_019454045.1 of Zanthoxylum bungeanum. Classification (NCBI taxonomy): domain Eukaryota; kingdom Viridiplantae; phylum Streptophyta; class Magnoliopsida; order Sapindales; family Rutaceae; genus Zanthoxylum; species Zanthoxylum bungeanum. The sequence continues at coordinate 13,544 of SKCR01014209.1, read as the reverse complement.
CATGAAGCTACAAATGGCATAAATACATCTTTATGGATGATATCATTGCAAGGAGAAATGGAAGCTTTGCACAAAAATAATACATGAGATCTAGTACATTTTCATGTGGAACAAAATTCATTGGTAATAAATAGGTCTACAAGATCAAATGAGATAACGATGATCAAATGGAGCAATATCGTTCACGATTGGTGGTAAAAGATATGCTCGGAAAGAAATGATTGATTTCAATGAGATATTTTTTCGATTGTTTGACTTATAACTGTCAGAGTAGTCCTGGCTATGTGTGCTACTTTTGACCTACATCTGGAACAGTTGAATGTAAAAACTATATTTCTTGATGGAGAACTTGAAGAAGAAATTTATATGCTTCAACCAAAAGGTTTTGTTGCAATATGAAAGGATAACTTACTTTTCAGGTTGAAAAAATCTCTATATGGTCTCAAATAGGCATTGAGATGTTGGTTTAAGAGATTTGATTCCTTCATTATTTTTCTTGGGTACAACAGACTTAGTTCAGATCATTGTACATATTACAAGAGGTTTGAAAATAATGACTATATTTTTTTGTTGTTGTATGTAGACGACATGTTGGTATCATGCCCTAACATAGATCGTGTCCAAAAATTAAAGGCACAGTTAGTTAGAGAGTTTGACAGTAAGGAAATGGGACAACAAATAAGATTTTAGGGATAAAATACACCGAGATAGGAACGAGATGTCTCGAATACCGTATCCATCAACAGTGGAAAGCTTAATATAAGCCATGATTTGTACAATACCAGACATTGCACAAGCAGTGGGAGCAGTTAGCATTTTATGGCGAATCTTGGTAGATAATATTGGAGTGTTGTTAAGAGAATCCTTAGATATATCAAATGAACCTCAGATGCTACATTTTTTTATGGACAATCAGAATTAGTTGTCAAATGAGACATGTATTCAGATTTTACATGAGGTTTTGCCAAAAGAAAATCCATCATGGGTAATGTGTTTGTACTTGTAGGAGGAGCAGTGAGCTGGGTATCCAAGTTACAGAGTGTTGTGGCTTTGTTTACAATAGACGCTGAATACATGGCAACTGCAAGGAAACTATTTGGTTTTAAAGGTTATTGAATGAGCTCGGTCACGAACAAGAAAAACTTCCGCTGTTTTGTGACAGTCAGAGTGCTTTATATATTGTAAAGAATCCATCCTTTCATTCAAGAACAAAACATATAGGGATACAATACTACTTTATTCATGAAGTAGTGGAAGAAGGCAGTGTGGACTTGTTAAAAGTACACACCAATGAGAACCTTGCAGACGTGATGACCAAGCCTATCAATACATATAAGTTTGTATGGTGTAGATCCTCATATGGCTTAGCAGAAATGTAAGCAACTTGAAAATGACAAAGTAGAACGGATGGTGTGGAAACTGATTGGTTTTCAATCAAGTTTCCAAGTGGGAGAATTGCTAAAGTCAAAGAAGTGTGACAACCACTGAAAATAAAATTAAAATAAATTAATTAATTATGTGGGTGGGTCCAATATGCAAAAAGAAAATAATAAAAATTAATATTCACTATTTACACACTAAATCTCATGCCTATAAATAGATGTTTCATTTCATTATTTTCTTCATTTCATTCTCAACCAAATCCTCTATATTCTTAGAGAGAAAAATATCATTTCTTCTCAAGAGTTTATGAGAGAGTTGTAATTCTCCTATTATAAGTGAGTGAGATTATCCACTCCTTGTGTTTAGAGAGAGGTTGTTAAATTCTTTCAACTATCGTGAAATTTTTCTATATTTGCCCGTGGACCTCACATTGAGGGTTTTACAACGTTAAAATCTGTGTTTCATTATTTTATTTTATTGTTAATATTTATGGTAGGATAAGCCTAATAATTATTATTGTATTGTTATATGGTAGGAAACGCCTTCTTAACTAACAATTATTCTCAATTTCACTTTATTTGCATGCCAGCTTCTGCCCACGATCCTCTAACATTTAGTTGGTTTAACTCTTACAATAAAAGTAAGAATACGTTCAATTTAAAATTTGAGGAAAGTGATGGTGCATATAAAAGGAAGAGATTTAGATATCAATACATATGACATATCACTATTGGATCAAAACCCGGACTTATCTAATGTGGTTTTTAATAATTATTAGTAGAGTGAGGGTGCATATAAAATGAAGAAACTTATATATCTGTATAAATCACATATCAATATTTGTTCCAAACCCTGACTTGCATAATGTGGGTTTTTAATAGTTGTTAGTGTAACCAAATTTTTTTTTTTTAAAATATTGAAAATTCCACCACCAAATCACTCGATCTAGGTTTAAACAGAATAATTAAAATTCTCCGCTGTCCCAGATTCTTACGAGAAATGCCATGCACGTGTAGTGTAACCACTTTATCACCAAATAGTGTTTAAAAATTACTGTGGTCAATTAATTATTAAAATTAAGAAGTGATGTATAATTCAAAGAACTTGCTACCAGCTTGTATTATTTTAACTAGTGTGTCCCCATTACGATTATAATTTACTTTTAAAAAATAAAATAAAAAATTTGTGAAACAGATGAGGTTGATCTTAGTCTTAAGATAATTAATTAATTAATGTCACTGGCACTGTACATAACATGATATATCACTACAATGATGTATGGCTTTTTGTCAATAGCCTCTTGACATTTTCGTTAATATATTTTAGCACCTACTACGTTACATTTTATTTTTTTAATCTGTTTTCGAGTTCCCTTCATCATTTTCTAAGTGGGGAGCTATTTGTATTTTAAAAGTTATTTTCGATTTGTATTTTAAAAGTTATTTTAGACACTCTATTAATTTGAATACACAGCTATTAAATTTAAATAACCAATATTTACTCCGTACACTTCAACACTTTATATTAATTTTTTTTTTTTATTTATTTATTTTATTTTTTTTTTACCACTGAACACTTTATATTACAAGCTTTAAGCACCCAAACAATGACTTCTAAGAGCCCACATGATTTATAGGGTTTTCAGCAAGATCCTAATCATATTACTTGATGTCCTTTTTGACATTGTCGGGCCAGTCTACGCCCTAGTTCATTCTTAATAAGGAAACTAAGTTTTTGGATTAAGGTGAACTATCTATAAACACGGTGGTATAATCCAAATACCATAGGGATTACACTTAATCCCGGATATATAGGCACTCCTAATTCAACCCTGATTCAACTACCCTTTCCTAAATAGGCTTGGAGTTCGACTCTTCCAAGGAATCTGAATCCGATTGAAAGGCTACCTCACGGCCTATAAAAGGTGAGGGGGTCCAAAGGGAAGATTCATTCAAGCTTTGACTCTCACACTCGAGTACTCAGATCATATAACACCACACGAACACCAGCCTAATGCCCTCACGATAATCTATAAGGATTAAGGTAACCATAAACACTGCTTTTCCATCTCTTTCCGCTCGTCTACATCATTGACTTGAGTGTTGGAGTACCTACGTCATCCACCACACCGGTGGGTAGATATTATGCGCTCATTTTGTTTTTGTTTTGCTGGATCGTTAGTGTCCCATCATACAAATTCTCGATTGAAGGTCGAAGGTGAAATTCAACATCTACAGAATTTTATAGATGTCACGAGGAAACTTTGATTTTGAGACAAATCGTAAACCCACCACCACATTACTTTGTTTAATTACTCAATTTTTCTGCCATTTCCTGATATCCAAAGTCAATTCCTTTTGCCTTCTTATTGACGGCTGTTTTTCGCTCCAGGGATAATTTGGGAAATTTACTCCTCGAACAAATATCCCCCAAGCAGTGAATTTGTTTGGTTAGTTGGGAACCAAAGCAAATTTGGCAAGCAAGTGGAAAATCACAGTGAAAAACAAAGGATTAACGTGGTTCTGCAGAGAGTGCCTACAACCTACGTCCACATGAGCAAAGAAAGGAAATTTTATTACGAGCTCGGGTCAAGACCGACCTGTTTTCTCTCTCTATCTCTAAGCTTTTTAGAGCTCTTTTACAAGTTGTTGAATGTAGAAAATGCTAACAGTTGCTAACCAACCCTTAAATTAGAGTCTTCAACCCTTTTATATAGGCTTCTAAATCCACTCTTACACTAACTCATGATGTCAGCTTACGTCATCCTGTCATCATCGCCCATGCTTCTTTATCCTAACCACTATGAAAATAGTAGATTTGGTCTTCTGACTCAACCACCATTTGTCAGCAGAAAGCCATCATTCCCACCTTTATCCTCTGCAACACGTTATGCTCATATGTTAGAAGGAAAGTCTCTGACCAACTCCTGTCACATCATATTTTCATACCAAGACTAGCTGGGAGAGAAGATCTTCAACCTTCGGCCATCTCCATGTACATTGGTAATGGTGTCCCACACCAAGTCGTCTAGCAAAAAAATAAAAAATACAACGGAGGTGACGTATCACATAACTCGTACTGACCCAAAAGAAACAACGAGGGAACTTGAGACAATATTCTGCTTCATATTACCCAAAACAACAATTCTGAATCTTACAATCTAGATGTCCCGGTAAATTGAGATACAGACCAGAAGGGTGACCAACGGCATAAAGAAGGTCCTCATGCTAGGAAAAACCCAAGTCCTGCAAAACGCCACATAAGCCTTCCCGCCTTCCCCGTATTATGCTTGAAAGGTCCGAAATGGGATGGCCAGCACCACATGGCCATTTCCCCTCCTCGTACTAGGCCTATCCCGAGGCTGCAAATGCCACAGAGGCATGTGGGCCTTCCCGGTGCTTTGCGAACCCATGAGGTACCGTATTACCGCAGCTATCTTCAACCCATATGTGTTATGATTACGTTAGGACACCAAACATCACTCCAACTCTCTCACCGATGGTGCTATGGATACATGAGGCGGCAAACGCTGCACAGTTTTTCTCACTCTTACTCCCCAAATATTTAAGTCATTGGGTGTTGACGTTCTAACCTGGGGGTTTGATAATGAAACTAGGGATTGGTGTGCCACAGGTTTCATACCTTTTATACACGTCTTACATCCATTTATGTATCTGAACCGTGAATATTTCCCAAGAATATCTAATAAAGCTTTCCCACCTAAATAATAAACAAGGATAGATGAACAAGTTTTTAGTTAAAAAGGAAAAGCCCTATTTATATTGTTGGGACTTGTTGTCCTTCTTACAACTCTTTAAGGGTCATTTTATGAGAGGCTCTACTGTAAATATCTCATCAGTATCTGAACATTCCATAGCTTTTTGAGCCGAGTACCATCCAACTGCTCAAGGTGATAGGTACTCGGCTTGATAAAATTAGCTATCGGCGCTGCCTCCCCTTATGACCTCATGATCAACATACTTACTGGGGTAGCCATTTCTTACTAGGTCATCGAATTGCTCCTACATATCCATACAACTCTCTGTGATATGTCTATTTTCTTGATGGTGGGCAAAGTAGACCATTTGATCTCTTATGTTCATCTTGAAACTCCTCGTGTTGGGTTCCGTCAGCAGGCACTTGTCTCACGAACTATCTACGTCAAAGGCCTGTTAAGGGCAGTATAGGTAGCGTCCCATGTTACACGAGCAACTTTATGCGGGGATGTTAGTTTTGGAGCCAAGTTTATCGAGATTGAAGGCTTGAACCCATGCTGGCTTGGTCTTGGTTTATTCCATCCGCTAACTCTGTTGCAACAAGTATCCGACCTTGGCTCTTTTCAATCGCGATCCTCTGATCCTACTTTACTAGGCTTCCTTTTCCTAGTTGTTCGCTCCCTTTCGATGGCGGCCATCTCCTTACTACTGGTGATATCTTCCCTCCTTTGACTAGGCCCTATTTACGTATGTTCTCTCGCCGTCCCTCTTCCAACTTTTCAATTCTTTCCATCATGGCATGTAGGAGGGCTTGGGTCCCCTCCATTTCTATCTGCAAGTTCCCCTCAATTTACTCCATCTATCTTCCCATTGAGGACTCCAAAGCCCTATGATTTTCATCTCATGCCATCATCTTAGTTTGTTTGTTGCTTTTTGTACTGTTCCCCACAGACGGCGCCAACTGTTGAAGGCTGTTTTTCATTCCAGAGGTAAATTGGAAAATCTATTCCTCGAATAAACCTCCCCCAAACAGTGAATTTATTTGCTTAGTTGGGAACCAAAGTAAACCTGGCAAGCAAATGAAAAATCACAGTGAAAAACAAAGGATTACCGTGATTCGGTGGAGAGTGGCTCCAACCGATGTCCACGAGAGTAAAGAAAAGAAAGTTTATTACGAGCTCGGGTCAAGACCGACTAACTTTCTCTCTCTATCACTAAGTTTTTTAGAGCTCTTTTATAAGTTGTGGAATGTAGAAAATTCTAATTGCTAACCAATCCTTAAATCAGAGTCTTAAACCCTTTTATATAGGCTTCAAAATCCACTATTACACCAACCCATGACGTCAGCTCACGTCATCATGTCATCATCGCCCATGCTTATTTATCCCAACTACTCTGCAAACAGTAGTTGTGGTCTTCTGAATCAACCACCCTCTGTCAGCAGAAAGCCATCATTCCCACATTTATCCTCTGCAACATGTTCTGCCAATGTGACAGCCTGCAATTCAACCACTCCCATGTTGTTCCGTGTGTCAGAAGGAAAGTCTTTGACCAACTCCTGTCACATCAGCCTTCAGGAGGCTCAAACTTCCATATTACGCTTACGTCATTCATATATAAGCACATGATACTTCGATCCTGACCTAAACCCCTGGGTCGGTGTGATGCTAGGTCTGATTTCAGAGTCTGATTCTGATGTTCTTCCTAAGGCTGAATCTGATACGAAGGTAGTCACAGACCACATCGAGTCGGCCTTCACAGATGCTCAAGTACAACCGGATCTCATATCTTTTCATCAGGTCGGGTCAGTATCCCAACCTATCCTCTTCAACTAGTTCTGCCCTCGGATGTTCCTCAGCACTACGGGCTCAAGCCATTCATCTGATCTCTCATCCTCATAAGGACCTTGGATCATCTATTAAGTACAAATCATATTATACCCCTCTTCAGACTTCAGAATTCTTCGGGGCTTAAAATCACCATCAACACTTCTCTTTGTTATTTCCCTTGTTTTCTGTTTGCATGGGTGCTTCTTCTGGTCTAGATGTTATTTTCTATAATAAAAAAGCCGCTAGATCTTGCATCAGTAGACTTATGATTATGATGAATTGGTGGAGATACTGATGTTATTTCTGCTCCTGTAGTGTTAAGAGTAATTATATTATATTTAAGTATATTAAACTGTTCTTGACGGTAAATTATTGGAAAGATATTTCAGTAATATAAAATTTTACAAATATTTAAGTGTCCAAAACATATTTTAGAGCACCTATTTATAAATTGTAAAGAATTTCTGTTCGTTTATTGCAAAGCAATTTTTCTTCCCCTCTTTCACAAATTTTCACCGCCAAGATGCTAAAACTATTTTTCATAATGTAATTATAATTTCATTTTATTTTGTTCATTCTAAGACCAGTTTGCAAATGTAAAATATTAGTTTGGGATCTTGATATAAATTACATGCAACTCTATTTTTAAGCCATGCCTTTTAAAATTGGACGTATTAAAATAACATTAGCTTTTGACAACACATTATTTATTCTGTTACAATACTTCCTGAGTATGAAAATACATAATGTTACCGCACCCAGTTGCTTATTCTAGGAAAAGAGGCAACACATTAATTCTACTTGAGGAACTCCATGATGTGGAGATTGCATACAAAAGATGCAAAATTAATGATCTTAAATCCAGCAGAAAATGCCAATTCTGTGAACTCTTTTTTGGTTCTTTCCCTGCCTCCTCCATCTCTAGTCATCAAAATTACATCTAAAAGGGATGTCTCTTTTGCGGAAGAGCTTGATTCTGGTATCTCTGGAACGATTGAATTCATAACAATCACCTTCCCATTATCTGGAATCGCCTTGTAACAATTTTTCAATATACTCAGGCAGTGTTCGTCGCCCCAACAATGAAGTATCCACTGGAAATTTAATGTCCATATTCATTAATTATGTTAAAATAAAATGAATTTAATTAAAAAAATAGTCCATGCATGTAATAAGTAAATTTTTTTTTTAAAAGAAAAAAACCTTCATCAAGATGGCATCTCCTTTTGGAACGCTTTCGAACATATTTCCGCCCACATGCTCCACACCTGTAATATTTACAAATTAATTCTGTCAGTATCACCTTCGTGTGAATTGATTGACTGAAAAACCGAATTCATTTCACTCAAGGTGGCATTAAATCGCAACAGCAAACGAAGTCTTAATAGTATATAGAAGCTTCAAGGTCTCGGAGATTACAAATGTGTTAAAAAAAAATAACAATAATAATTAGAAGTTATTGTACCTGGATAAGGTGGAGCATCTTGAATAACATGTGGCAAATCAAAGTTAACAGCCTTAATGTGGGGATATTTAGAAGTAATCATGCGAAGGGTAACACCAAATCCTCCACCAACATCGACAAGTTGATTAACATTCTCAAAGCCCTTGTAATGTTCCAGGATTCTCTTCATAGCTATAGTTGAGTGGTTAAACATTGCCTTGTGATAAATTTCATTGAACCTGGGGTTTCTTGAAGCATACTCAAATATGTGCATTCCATGCACCCTATTGAATGGTATCCCTCCCTCAATAACTGCATCTTTCACTCCAAACCTACATGTTTAAAATTGATTTATGTTATGGTTAGAACATCAAAAACTTAAATAGAAAAATAACGGAAATAGAATTATTAAAAAATAAACTGTACCAGCTGTCCATGAAGATCTTGTCGAGAGGCAAGGCCATGAAGTGACCCAGTGATGCACCATCTTGATCACTAACAAAATATTTGGACACGGGAGTAAGACCATAGAGCCTCTCGTCACCAGAAACCGAGCACTGAAGCACACGGTGGCTGACCAGAAGCCTAAGCATACGGTCCAGCATCACTGGCGCTTTGGGATTTTGTGCTTGTAACTGTTCTGCGATTTCTGAAGCGGATAGTTTGTCTCTTGGACTAGCTTTTGCAATAGTCTCAAAAACGCCAAGCTGAATTGCAGCTTGAGTTGCCATAGGTAGCGCTACGCCCAGAGCAAGCTGCATGGCATATGAATAGCTCTCTTCTTCATCATCATCATCATGTTTATTCTGTGTGGGTGCTTGGGTTTCTGACAAAGAACCCATCGGACTCTTTGTTTCTTTCTCTGTTTTTAGTTTTTTTTTTTATTGCTTCCTTTTTGCGTTTCTAATTCAGGTTGAACTGTGTATTTATACCTCCAGACTTTGGAGTAATCTCAGTAACCATATCTATCATTTTTCATTTAATTGAATATTTAACTCATTAGGGTATTTTTTTTCCTCGACTCCTTATTGTCTGTAGCATTTAAGTTTCATTTAGTTGTTAAAATTATTAACAACAAAAGGTAATCATTATCATATGAGAGAGATTAAAGAGGTGAGATCCACAGGAAAAGAGAGAAAATATTAAAGAATTTTGTAAATTAAAAAACTGATGTAAAAATAAATTTATTTTTTAGGACTAATGATCTATTCCCTTATGTAAAGGATGGATCAACAATATCTTAAAAATATATTTATTTTTATATCAACTAATAACCTTTGAATTATTGAGAATCAAAGATAGAAGAGGTGGGATGCACCAGAAAAGAGAGAAAATTTTACTTATTTTAAGAGTTATGTAAAATGGGCAATGATATACTTACACATAATTTTCTCAAATTTTATCCCAACTCTTTTACTTTTACTGTAGATACAGTGAGCTATATGTAGGATACATAAATCGGCGACGTTGTTCAAGGCTCGCGGCCTAATTGGGAGTACGGAGTAGCCCACGGGGGAACTAAACCGGAGAAATAACATGGAGTCGCCACCCAGTGTGAACTGGGAAAATGATTTAGGCCGCACTCACCCCTCGCAAGGGAAGACCTCAAACCGTTGGGTTCGGAATGGTCCCTTACTTAAGTCACTTGTAATGAATGGATTTGTGCAATAATCTAACCAAGTCTACGCAACAACAACCTACACCTAAGTTTGCATACTACCTATATCTAAGTTTGCATGCATAAAAGTAAGTCGAAGTAACGGTAAACACACAATTTCATGGACATATTAAATAAATAAATGCGGAAAGATAAATAAATAATAACGGTAAAAGCATAAATATTAAAAGAGCTAACTAAGCATATGATGGGGAAAGAAATAACTAAGGAAACAAACATGCATAAAACATGATGAAAGGATCTGTCCAATGCGTGCGCGTTCGTGTAGCGTTCGTAAACGCGTTCGAACGGTAAACAAAATGCACGTGTTCGAGTAACGTTTGATAACGCGTTCGAACGGTAAACAAAATGTACACGTTCGAGTAGCGTTTGATAACGCGTTTGAACGAGACGAGGCGGAATGCATACGTTCATGTAGCGTTTGATAACGCGTTCGAACAGAATCACAAACAACGATACCTGTAATCACATAAACACCTAAATCATGCATAAAATCACATAAACACCTAAATCATGCATAAAAAAGAACATATTAAACAACTAAATCATGCATAAAGGAAAATAACATACTAAACGATTAAATCAAGAATAAACATGAGATTGGATGAAACGAAATATGTGTGTCTCTCAAGTGGTACGTGGAGTTGTTTCCTAAGTACAGACCGCATTACCTTCCATTCGGATTCGGCTACGGAATTTACGTCTGGGTTTCCATCCGATATACCACAAGAGATAACACATATTTCATTCATCCCATGGCCACAACATTCATGAATCCACAACACACATGCGAAGAAATAATAGCAAAAGAACGGGAATAAATAAAAAGGGTGCTCTCAGGTCTAACCTCTTAAGTCGTCTTTTGGAAGTCCGTTATGCGATCGTCGAAAGGGTTAATGCTCCGCAACTCCTCTGGTTCACTGGTTCGTTGTTTTCCTTCGTCACCTCACTGTTTTGGGCTGATGTTTCCTCTGTTTTGGGCTGCTGTTTCTGGTCACTGTTCTCACGGTAATTGGGGACTATTTTTACGGTTTTTAGGTGTGTTGGGGGTGCGGTTTTTTGATATTTTGCTGTCGTTTTAGCGTGGATTGGGACTGCTGTATATGGCTATTTGTGCAAGAATTAGGGCTGCTGTATAGGGATGTTTCTGCGGTAAATTAAGGTAATTTGGAGTGCCGTTTTGTGTGGTGGATGGGGGCTGTTTCAGGCTGTGACTCTTCCATGTTTATGGTAAGGGGGTGTAGTGGGTCCTAGACCCTGGGACTCATCCCAAAAACTGCTGATGTGGGTCTCGCCCCCAAACTGATACTGATGTGGGCCTCGCACCCAAACTGATACTGATGTGGGCCTCGCCCCCAAGCTGATACTGATGTGGGCCTCGCCCCCAAACTGGTACTGATGTGGGCCTCGCCCCCAAACTGATGCTGATGTGGGCCTCGCCCCCAAACTGATATTGATGTGGGCCTCGCCCCCAAACCGATACTGATGTGGGCCTCGCCCCCAAGCTGATACTGATGTGGGCCTCCCCCCAAATCGATACTGATGTGGGCCTCACCCCCAAGCTGATACTGATGTGGGCCTCACCCCCAAATCGATATTGATGTGGGCCTCGCCCCCAAACCGATATTGATGTGGGCATCGCCCTTAAACTGATACTGATGTGGGCCTCGCCCTCACACTGATATTGATGTTGATGTTGCATATCAATATGTTGTATTGTCTCTCACGAGATAATCCTGATGGCTTAAACATTTTTTCGTCCTCAACGGATGCTTTGTGTTGAAACCAGAGAACCTTCAAAGTACTTAATACACTCAAATCCGCTCGTCTGAATGAGTAATCTGAACTAGACTCCTAGTGTGTGTGTGCCAAGGCTCTTTCGCAGCTTAATCCTTAAGTATGCCAACTCGATGATTTTATCTCGCAGAATCAGATCAGTGGGTCTAACCAACCTAGATGTCTTGATCATACTCTGTGATTACTTCCTCGTACTCAACATGATATGGTTTTCTTCTTCTTTTCTTTCGTCTCTTTCTTTTCTTTCTTTTCATTTTGAACTTCCTTTTTCTTTTCTTTTTCTTTTTCTCTTTTCTTTCTTTCCCTCTTTTTTTCGACACACCTACCCTTTAAGGTAGAATTTCTCCTCATGGTGGTCCTAATACTCGCCCATGGGTAGCTTCACGCTTATCGGTTATAGGCGGTCTATTTTTTCTTTTCTTTTCAGAGACTTTTTCTTTGTTTCCAACCATATCATATATCGTAGCATAAATAAACCAGGATGGACATCTAGGCAAACGGTTATTCACTGATCCGCCATCTCTTCAACTAGTCATCTCGTCGACCACTCAGGCTTCTACTGCTAAAATCCCATAATCAAGTGCTCGTGAGTCTAGCCGAGATCAACCACTCAAAATACTGGATGAGAGCACATCTCGCACTTATCGTTTCTAAGGTTTCTCCCTATAGCAAACAATGTCATCACCGGACATATGCCTAACCATCAAGGACTCTTTTTTTTTACTCCACTGGAATTTTTCTTTTCAACCGCTGATAATGTGGGCCTCGCCCCCTAGGATTCCTTTCCCTGAAACTGATACCGATGTGGGCCTCAACCTTGGGACTCATCCCCGAAACTAATACTGATGTTGGGCTCAACCCTGTGACTCATCCTTGAAACTGATACCAATGTGGGCTTCAACACTGGGACTCATCCCCGAAACTAATATTCATATGTTGCTGCTTCTGGTTGGCTTCCATTTGCCGCTTTCTTCTTTTCTTCTTTGAAACCTGTGAATACAAAACAAAACAAAACACAACAAAACAAAAGAATGCAAATACGTTACGTGTATGCATGCATACATGAATGGATTTCCAATTCCGTTGGGTTAGGTCTTCTGCCAGTCCTCTTAGTGATCGCTCGGCCTTCTCTTCCTTAGGCAAAATACTGCTTCAATCTTTCCACGTTGATCGGCTCGGTGAACTCGTTCCCTTCCAAGTCTGACAGTCTCACTGCCTCATTTCCCATTACTTTCTGGACTACGTAGGGTCCTTCCGAGTTAGGTCTGAACTTTCCCCTTGGGTCGGTCGTCGACGGCTTTGACTACTTAAGTACCAGATCATATTTTCTGATTTTAGTAGGACGCATCTTCTTGTTGATTGCTCGAGCCAACCTCTTTTAGTATATCTGCATGTGATGTAAGGACTTCATCCTCTTCTCATCCAGCAGTGCTAACTGTTCAAATCTCTGCGAGGCCGATTCCCGTTCAGGTAACTCTGTTTCTGCTAATACCCGCATAGACTGTATCTCAACTTCCACTGGCAGTACTGCTTCCATTTCATAGACCAAAGAGTAAGGCGTGGCTCCCGTTGCTATTCTCACAGAAGTTCTGTATCCCCACAGGGCGTACTGTAGTTTATCGGCTCAATCTTTATAGTTCTCTGTCATCTTGGCTAATATCGTCTTTATCTTCTTGTTGGCTGCCTCAACTTCTCCA